>QRDG01000621.1:932709-1037074 GCA_012064385.1 Puccinellia tenuiflora | reverse complement strand
TGTGGCGCATTTCGAACGAAATGCGCCACGCATAGTTTGCACTTAGCCAAATAACCGTTCCACACCCGCGTGCACTCGATCCCCATTGCAACCACACACCCCCGTGCTCTTCTTCTCCGACCCCGACCCCCGTGCCCGCCGCACCGTCGCCTGCCGCTCCGCTCCGGCCACCGTCGCCTGCCGATGATCCCCGTGCCTACTCCACCGTCCCCGCATTTCCTCCGAAGCAGCAGCCTGCGCTGCCGCCAGGTCCCAACCCTAGCCCGCCCGAGCGCACCGGCCCGAGCACCGTCCCGAGCATCGTCACGAGCACCTCCCCCTCCCCCATCGAGCACCGTCCCGAGCACCGTCGCCTGCCGCCCCGAGCACCGTTGAGGTGAGTCCCTCCTCCCCCTTCCCCCTTCTCCCTCCTCCCTTTCTCTCTCCCCCATCTTCCGATCTAGATCGAGTGCAATGTGTAAAGAAAAAAGCAAAGAAGCTTCTGTGATAATTGTGAAAATTAGCTCAGGAGAAAAGTTGAGGTATCTACCATGGCCACAGCAGAGAGAGTTTCTACTACCATTGTACCGTTAACAAACAAAAAAAAACCACCTAACTTGCTGATATCTTTCTATCTAGTCAATGTGTAATTGTGAGCTAATATGCTTCTGTGATAGCTCGTAGACCATCTAATGGAAGCTTCTGTTAGATTGTGCTTACATTCTGCTAGCCGGGCCCTAGTGCTTTCGTCTCTCTAAATGATTATAGTATCCTAGCTACTGATATGGATAATATGTGTAGACTGTGCACTTAATGAGAATTTTTAATTCTGCATATGTATGCTCGAAGCATCATCTTGATGATCCATTATGACCAGAATAGCTGATTCATGTACATGCTTGGGCCTTAATGCTTTCACTATGGTGATGCACTTGGTAAATGCAAACATGCACTTGGTACTCGATAGCCACCTACTTAGACTCGGGGAGTGACGCAAAGACGAAAAACTACGCCTACATCAAGGGTGTTCTAGATGATGCTCTCAAGGGATACACCAAGAAGGGAGGCAACTTCACGAGGGGGGGGGGGGAATGTCAAGGACGGCAGACACATGTTCAAGCACATAACCAAGTTCCCCTGCGTCAAGCATCCGCCTAACAGTGTCAAGGAGGCCTTCTACGCCCTCCATCACATGCGGGCGATCATCCAGGACGAACACAGGCTTAGGACGCCATCTAGTGTCCGAGGATGGGTCGAAGAGCACGCAAGGATCGAGGACGCTGAACTTAGGGACGACTTCTTCCGCATCCAGACTTAGATTGCGACTATCTTGCAAGAAGATGTCATCACAAGGGGGGGGGGGACCCTCTCCTTCCCCAGACCGTTGACTAACCGCGAGATCGAAGACCGACTCCGGAAACTGGGTGACATTAGGACATGGACAACGAAAGATAGCTACAAACCGTTCCCGGAGCCATGTCAGCCAAAGTCTTCATGATTCTTTCTAGCTAGCTAGCTCAGCCGGTTTCGCGTGTAAGTCGATCGTGTGTGCTTTTATGTCATAAACTTTACCGTCTGCAACTCATTCCGGTGTGTGTGTGTGAGAGAGATGTAAACTTAACTTGCCTTAGCTCGAAAGCGTCGTTGTTGACTTATTTACTTATGTATGCATGATACTTGTAATTAGCTTGCCTTAGCTCGAATACTTTCCTTTTGTCGACATGCATGTGAATCCTTTAGTTATTTCTGTTGCATATGATATATAGTAATATATAAGGCTTTGTCTATAGGGATGCCGAGGTGCTACGTGGTGTACAAAGGGTGGGTTCCAGGAGTCTACGATGAGTGGGTGGATTGCCAAAAGCAAGTGAACAAGTTCAAGGGAAACTGCTACAAAGGGTACCCGACGAGAGAGCTGACGGAAGCTAGCTGGATGATCCACTTCCTAGGAGAGCAGAGAAACAGGAACCGGATGAAGACCTGGATGATCGCGCTCCCGGTCTTGCTCACCGCCATTGCGGGTGTACTCTACTCGGTCCTTTGGTAGTTTAGGACTTGGCTAAAGAGGATGATCAACTTGTTGTAATGTGTAGGTGTGTAATATGTATGAGATGGACTTGGTTGTATGCTCCAACACTTCTAATATTCGGGAACTTGTCACTATATTGGTTCTAATTGTTTGTGATGATTTGATGTATTGATTTGATGATGATATACTATTTTGTATTGCTGTATATTCTGCAATTATACTGTACACCTGTATACATACCAGTTCATACCAGAAAATAACAGTTTTTTTAGACCCGTTCGAAATGTTAGTGCCGCATTTTTTTAAGCTAGTGGCGCATTACATCAGTGGCGCATATAGTAATATGCGCCACGCATAGTTTATCAATGGCGCATCTGGAAGATGCGCCACTAATGGGCAAACTATGCGTGGCGTATCTCAATATGCGCCACGCATACTTTGTTACTAATGGCGTGCCATCGGTGGCGCATATTGGCGCATCCAATATGCGCCACGCATAGGCCATATTGGTGCGCCACCTATAGCCTTTTCTCTACTAGTGAAGGTGGCCGTTTTAGATGATGTCGTACACAAAATAGCCCCCCCCCCCCCCCCCCCGTTGGAGATGCTCTAATGTCTTACGTGGCCTGCTTCGCTCGAATAGTCAGAAGGTAAAAGGAGACAACGAATAAACCTAATAATCACAAGAAATGACTAGTCATTTGCACGTGATTAACTATTGGGCGTCGGGTGCTCGTCTTGTTCGTTCCGACGGGCCCTGGCTGGATCGATCTCTCAAAGCCTAGGAGGGAAGCAAGACGAGGAAATTGCATAAACCATCAACTATTGATGTTAGAGGAAGGTTAATAGTGTAGTCGGTTGTTGGCTATAAGATATATAGTGTCATGTCATCTATAAAGAAACATATGTAAAAACGGTAAAAACGGTCCCACAAGGTAATAAAAACCTTTATCCATGCTTGTGGGAGTGTAAAAATGGGCATACATGGATAAAGAAACATATGTAAAAAAAGGTAATAAAAAATGTTTTTACTACTTTATTCATGTAGTAAAGAAACCTTGTCTAAGATCATGTCTAATGGAACCCTCAAATCCGTATATAACCGCTTTTTTACGGATTTGAGGGTCCAAATCCTATTTAGTGGAACCCCTAAACCCCTAAATCCGTAAAAAAATTTAGAGGTCGAGGACCCAACCCCTCCTCCGGCCTGTAAATGTACAGGTTGGAGCCTCCAACCCGGCCCCCGACCCGGACCGCTTCCGTACGCGCGCGCGAAGGACTTCACCGCCTCCTTCCCCCAAGCTCGCCACCACCCCCGCGCCGCCGGCCGCCGCCGCCCCGACCCCTCGCCTCGCCGGCCGCCGCCGCCACCGGATCCCGCTCCCCCGCCTCCTCCTCCACCCGCCCGGACTTTTCCCGGCCGCCGCCGCCTCCTCCCTCCTCGCATCAAGCTCCTCCGCCGCCACCGTCGGCCCGCCCCGCCGCCGCCGCCCCTGAGCTCCTCCTCCTTTCTCCTCCTCCCTCCGGCGCACCCCCGAGCTCCTCCTCCTCCCTCCGCCGCCGCCCCGAGCTCCTCCTCCTCCCTCCACCGCCGCCGTCGGCCCGCCCCGCCGCCGCCTCCCTCGAGCTCCTCCTCCTCCCTCCTCCTTCCTCCGCCCCCCCCCCGAGCTCCTCCTCCTCCCTCCGCCGCCGCCCCCGAGCTCCTCCTCCTCCCTCCACCGCCGCCGTCGCCCGTCCCACCCCGCGCCCCCGAGCTCCTCCCCCGACGCCGCTCCACGCCGCTCGGCCCGACCCGTTGCAAGGTATTTTCTTCCCCTTTTTTTTGTAAATTTTGTTGATAGTCTTTATGAGAAAAAATAGGCACAAAATTTGTATTTTGATGCAAATATGCTCATTGTTTGTAGATGGAGATGAACTCCGACGATTCCATGTCGTTGTCCTCCGAGTCCGGTTGGTCTTCATCGGACGATTCGGACATTGAGGAGTTGCTTCAAGACGATGACGTCGAGATGATGGGCCTCCTCGTCGACGTCCAAGAGATCGAAGACCGCGCGAAGCTGTTGGATCAAAGGAGAGGATCGGTGATGGGGCGAGAGTACATTTACCGCAACCGTGCTCTCGGGCATGAGCAACTGATGCGAGACTACTTCGCGAAGGAGCATCCTACATACCCACCTCGCCTCTTCCGGAGAAGGTACCGAATGCGCCGTAGTTTGTTTGTGAAGATTGTTAATGATTGTGAGGCTGCCTCGGATTACTTCAAGCGTCGTAGGTCCGCCTCCGGTCAATTGGGGTTTAGTGCTTACCAAAAGATATCGGCGGCAATGCGTGTGCTCGCCTATGGCATACCCGCGGACTATACCGACGAGTATCTTCGCATTGGTGTACAAACAACCACGGAGGCCGTCCGTAGGTTTGCAAAGTTGGTCATCCGGTTGTATGGTGATGTGTATCTTCGGGCACCCAACGAGGAAGATACAAAGAGGTTGATGGAGATGAATGAAAAAAGGGGATGGCCGGGGATGCTTGGTAGTCTTGATTGCATGCATTGGACATGGAAAAATTGCCCCAAATCATGGCATGGAATGTATTGTGGCAAAAGCAAGGATGCAACCATTGTGCTTGAGGCCGTGGCATCGGAGGACACATGGATTTGGCATGCATTTTTTGGTTTGCCGGGTACACTCAATGATATCAATGTGCTCAATAGATCTCCTTTGTTTGCAAGATTAGTTTCCGGAGATGCTCCAACTTGCAACTACAAGGTCATGAACAATGAGTACTCCATGGGATACTATCTCACCGATGGCATTTATCCCGAGTGGGCAACTCTTGTGAAGTCCATCAAGGAGAAAAATGGTGTGCCCCTAACAAGAAAAGAGGCTAATTTCACAAGGGCACAAGAAAAAGCCCGCAAAGATATTGAGAGAGCTTTCGGTATTTTGCAAGCAAGGTTTGCCATAGTCCGGGGTCCAGCTCGTTTTTGGGACAAGAAGACCTTGCAGGACATCATGACATGTTGTGTGATTCTACACAACATGATCCTAGAGGATGAGAGAGGGTTAAACCTCCCTTGTTTCTATGACAATGTTGGCACCCGTGTGCAACCGGAAAGGAACCCCAATCGCGTAGAAGCTTTTCTTGAAGCACATCGTGCGATTGAGAATGCAAACACTCATTGTCAACTCCGGAATGATCTTGTGGAGCACCATTGGGAGTTGGATGGGCGGCGCCAAACCGGCCCATGATCTATCTTTGTTTTACTTTCCTATGTCCTATTTGATTCGAACAAGTATTGTTATTTGCCAAAAAAATTGTTGTAATAATTTGGATGATTATCATTTGCTTCAGAGTACTATTTGATGTTGTAATAATAACTAGAATGATTATTGTTTGATTGATATGGTGATATTTGTGATATGAAACTGTGATGAGGGTTTGAGGGTTGAGGCAAATAGTGGAACCCTCAACCCCTTAAATTTTAAGGGTTTGAGGGTTCCACTATTTGCCCTCGACCCTTACATTTAAGGGTTTAAGGGTTCCACTAAATGCCTCCTGTTTTTCACAGCTCCAACCCTTACATTTTGCTAATTCTCGACCCTTAAATTTTTAAGGGTTTAAGGGTTCCATTAGACATGCTCTAATAGCTGCCCATTTTTACACTCCCACAAGCTGACTAGGAGCACTCACCTCCAACTCCCACAAGCTATAAAGAAACCTTGTCTAATAGATGCACATTTGTACACTCCCACAAGCTGCTTAGGAGCACGTGTTGCAGATGCATGGCTCTAATCTTACGGTCCGCTTTATTCTCCCTCCTCTTCTCTCACCTCCAACTCAATAAAAATATTGCATTTAAACTCTTATAGACAGCTAACTCACCATATTCTATTTGCTCTTTTGCTGTATATCAACTACTTAATCTACATTGTTTTCACAAATCACCAATTATTCATGTAATACTTTGCACATAGCTCTAAATTATGATTATGTGATTAACCTCAATTCCGATGAGTGGGGCCACAAACCTGTGATGTGGTCTAATAGCACGCGGCGCAGAAGAGCAGCGGGTTCTTAGGTGGGTCTGATGTGCTTATTTACATTTTATATCAACTTTACCATATAAGTTTTGGCAGAACCTAGACCGTAATGTAAAAGTGGTTTGATGGTACAAATTTTTACAGGATCTGCTAGAGTTGCTCAAGCCGAGGTCACAACAAAGTTCCCTTGAATCTCAACAAGTCAGATGATGCTAATTATACACGTTCTTTATAATTACATGATATTAAGAGTCGAATCAAAGTCAAAATAACAAACATGCACAACGCCACATTAATATAAAAGTAGAAAAGAAAAATGACCAGCAAAGATCCAAAACGAGCAACAACCACACTCTAATGGTTCAAGAGCCATGAGGGGACGAGCAATTTGAAATTCAAGTTGTTTTCCAAGCTTTAAGATTTTAATTTGAAATTCAACCCCGTAAAGAAACTACTGTATTTACTTTTACAGATGTGACTACTGTCTTTCCATGCTAACTTAGCTTGTTTACTTAAGTTTATTGTGATACATAGCTAACAATCATACCAACGTTACAAAGTTGTGAGTGTTAGACATGTAATTGGTACCGTATCAGGTATGGAGTAGTACTCCAACTAGGATACGGTACATCTCTTGTACTTGCCTTACGAGAGGCTCTTCTCGCTATATAAACATGCAACCGGTGCCTCGATAGGTCACCGTTCCACCAAAATTAATAGTGAGGTGAATAACACCGGTGATCCCAACGTGTAGTGTGTGTAGTTCGTAGGGGTCTAGCTTGCGTGCTAGTGGTGTGGTGTGAGTTGTACGCAAGTTCAGAACTTCAGATACTACAGCTGTACCACAACCAAAGTCCTGAAAAAACCAAATTGGCAAGGTATGCTAGTACAAACTTCTTTTCATGTGGTTTCTTGTGTGAGCCATGCAGCTGATGGCAGTTGGGAGTCGACGCCCTCTGTCTGCCTGCGCTTTGGCGATTTGACGGCTGAAAACAAATACTACGCATGTTGGCTATTTGACCGGCGATGAAATTTAATGTCTTGCGTGGCCTCCTTTGCTCGAATAGCCAGAAGGTAAAAGGCTCACAGGTATAGCACGTCATTTGCACCGTAATAATGAGCATAATTTGAACATTTTCGCATGTGACACACACACACACACACACACACACACACACACACACATATATATATATATATATATATATATATATATATATATATATATATATATATATATATTTCAGCTATTCTGCACTCCCGTACAGAATAACTATTCTGAACAACTTTCTGAACTTCTTAAACAGTTAACCGTGAACCTCTCGGCGGAACACCTAGATCTATGTTTTTCGGACAGTATTTCGACCGCCATTTTCAAACCGTTTATCGGAATGACGCATGCGATATGCCGTTGGATTCGTATTGTAAATACGCAACTTTTATTCTTCTGGATGGTTTTCACATTTTGTACGGTTTTAGAACAATTTCGAATATACTAAATACGGATATCACGATTTTGATTGTTTACGTACAGTATTTGGGTCGCCATTTTCAAACCGCTCATCGGATTGATGCAAATAATATGCCGTTGGATAGGAATGAAAATTGCGCAACTTTTACTCTTCTGCAGGTTTCGAAATTACGCACGGTTTTAAAACAATTTCGAATATACTAAATACTGTTTTCACGGATTTGTCCGTTTTCATACAGTATTTTCGACGCCATTTTCAAACCGTTCGTCGGATTGATGCAAGCAATACGCCGTTGGAAAGCTATGGAAATACACAACTTTCTATCTCTAGCTAATTTTCGAAATTCGTTACGGTTTAAGAGCAGTAGTGAAAATACTAATTCGGTTTTTTCAATTTCTAGATCTAGCGGACTGTTTTTTTGCAATTACTTTTAAACTGCTAATCCAAAGTTAACAAATAATATTCCATTGGAAAGATATTGACTAGACGCAACTTTTTCGTGAATAAATATTTTCGAAATTCACTGCAGTTTTTAATTAATTTTAAAAATACGAAAAACATAGAAGGAGATAATATACCGGTGGTCTATCTTTTTTCTGAACTTTTCACGATACACTTATGAACTTCCTTTTTTTAACCACTTCTGATATTTTTCTGACAAAGTTGGTGAACTCCCTTGGATTCGAAAATGAACTTTCTATTTTTTTTTACACACCCTTGCAGAATAACTATTATTCACAACTTTATGAACTTCCTAACAAAAACCAGTGAACCTCTCAGCGGAACGCTCAGATTTACTGTGTTTTGCGGACTGTGTTTCAATCGTCATTTCAAACCTTTAATCGGAATGATACATATGATATACCGTTGGATAGCTACGGAAATTGCGTAACTTTTTTACTTTTACGGGTTTTCCAAATTCATTACGGTTTTAAAGTAATTTTGAATATACTAAACACTGTTTTTCGCGGATTTTGTCCATTTTTACAGTATTTTGGACGCTATTTTCTAACCGTTTGTCGGATTGATGCAAATAATATGCCGTTGGAAAGGTATGAAAAATGCGCAACTTTTCTATCTCTGAAGAAATTTTAAAATTCGTTACGGTTTAGTAGCAGTTTTGAAAATAACAATTCTATTTTTCAACTTATAAATCCAGCGGACTGTTTTTTCACAATTACTTTTAAACTGCTTATCAAAAGTTAACAAATAATATGCCATTGGAAAGATATTGACTAGACGCAACTTTTTTGTGAAGAAATATTTTCGAAATTCAATACTGTTTTTAATTAATTTAAAAAATACGAAAAACAGTGAAGAAAGATAATATACCGGTGGTCTATCTTTTTTCCGAACTTCTCACGATACACTTATGAACTTCCTTTTTAACCATTTTTGATCTTTTTCTCACAAAGTTGGTGAACTCCACTGAATTCGAAAATGAACTTTCTATTTTTTTAAATGAATCTCTTTGCTGGAGCATTTTTTTCTGAACTTCTCATTAACCACAGGTGAACTTCCTATTCGCGAATCACTTCTGAAGTTACTTACAGTGTGGATGAACTTTTCCGAACAGATAACTGAACTTCCTTTTTTTCGTAACTGAATTTCTCGGCATACCATATTTTTTTTCTGAACCTCTCGCGATACGTTAGTGAACTTCCGATTTTTTTTCAAGTGAACTTTATTTTTGTGGAATAGTTTTCTAAACTTCCCGCCGATGCATAAGGGAACTTCCTATTAATTTTGCAAGTCAACTTACTAACGGACCATATTTTTCTGAACTTCTCGCGATAAGTAAATGAACTTCCTATTAATTTTTTTTTGTTGTTAGGAAAAATGTGAACCTCCGATATATGGGCGAATTGAACTTCCTTTTTTAATCTTCCGTGATTAAAAAAAAGTGAACTTTGTTTTTAAAATGAATATTTCAGAAATATATGAACTCGTCGAAGTATTGGAAAAATAAACTTTGGGTCGTGCATGATGTGAACCTCACAGAAGTGACAAAGTGAACTTCAAACTCCTCTAATACCAGCTGCAAAAAGCAAGCAGCCACTAAAAGGTAGCCTAATTCATTTAGGGATCGAAAGAAATCTGAAGATTATCTTAACAGGGGTAGACTAGAGTTGGCCTAATCCATTTCAAGTGAACATTACGTAGTTTGGTAGTGAACTTCGGTAGTACTATCTCGAGCGGCAGACGTCGAGAGCGGATACGGCGTTCTCCAAATCAAGATGCAACAGATCGTGGACTCCCCTGTGGGAGCATTTGGTCTCCCCGTGGCGTCCTTTTGGAGTTTGGACTCCCGCACCGGAGCTAAAGGAGGAGGAAGAGGTGCTGGGCGGCGCTGGTCGCCGGAATTAGGGGCGCTGGTCCGGGGGAGCAAGGTCCGTGCGGTGGTCTTCAGCAAGGGAGGCGCTGGGCCAGATCGGTCATCGTCACTCGCGGGAGGCACTGGCCAGAGGGCTCCCTGGAGCAACGGCGGACGCAGGTTGAGGTGCTGGGCCTGGTCACCATGCGCGGTGGAGACAGGGGCGGTGGTTCCCGGGGGCGACGACGCGACGCAGGTGGAGGTGCGGGGCACTGCCGGCCGCGCGGGGATGCTGGGGACGGTGCGAGTCCCTGTCGTCGGCCGCGACCCAGGTGGAGATGCGGGGCGCCGCCGGCACCTGCGGGGTGGAGGCGCTTGCGGGGTGGAGACGGTGAGGGGCGGCGGCGCATGGGGGAGGAGGTGAGGGGCAGCGGCGCATGCGGGGGAGGAGGTGGGGGGCGGCGGCGCATCCGGGGGAGGAGGTGGGGGCGGCGGCGCATCCGGGGGAGGAGGTGGGGGTGGCGGCGCATCCGGGGGAGGAGGTGGGGGTCGCCGGGAACGGAGACAGGGAGGGCGCCGCCGGTGGATCCTGTGGGGCGGCGGCGCGATGGATCCCGCGGGGCGGCGACACACTGGATGTCTGGAGGGCGGGGGCGCGGTGGTTGCGGCGGTGAGTGCACGGTGGTTGGGGCGGCGGCGACCAGGACGTGGGTGTCGGGCGTCGGGGTGTGGGTGCTTGAGAACGAGTAGGCGGTCGTGGCTGTGGGTGCGGGTCCGGGAAGAAGGTCTTTTTGATGGGTTGGTTCGGGATAAGAAACTAAGTTGGATTCCGAAAGTTGTATAGAATAGCTATTCTAGAAACACTTAAGGGGTTGTGCAGAATAGTCCTACCCTATATATATATATATGAAGGCTCACATTATTCCCCCATTTCAGAAAAGAAAATTATTCAACCTTTTCTAGTTTTGGAATCCTTTCATTGTAAATGCATTGGATATACATTTTCCTTTTGTTTTTTTAAAGAAATCTCATGAAATAAAATGCAACATATTTTGTAGGTGAATATTCTAGCCATGAAAAAACCCATACCAATGATACTTAAACCTACGCTTCTGAAACCCTTTCTAATTTCATCTTGTTTATGATGCAATGCTGGTTCAACCTTATGAAATCTTTAAATCCAGAAACAACTGACGTGTCTTCCGTTCTCTCTATATTTTCTATACACGCGGTAGGAATTGTGTCGGCCAATTTTGGTTCATCTCGAGAAATACACGAATCACCACAATCAACATCGATGCATCAACAACACCAGCTTGGCCTTTATATTGTCAAAAAAGAATCGATTACCTTTATGTTACCCATGACTATCATATAGAAAAGAGTTAAACACTGGGGGTCACGAAGTTGCCACGGATGAGCGCATTGGTCACGAACTCAAAAAGTGCTAAAATTTGGTCACATAGTTGTGAATTAGAGACCCGTTCGTCACTCCGTCAAAACAAACGTTAAGTTGGTGACGTGGCAGTCTTTTTACAAAATACACCCTATAGTTTTTCTTCTTCCCATCTATTTGTTCTATTAAAAAAAGTTGGATCAGTCATTCTGTCAAATAAGTGATGGACAACTCGGCGTCCGTGGCCATTCCAAGGCGTGCGAACACGGCGACGCGAGAGCGGCGCTGGGGAACGAGCTCCGGGGCGCGGCTGGCGAGGCGCAGGGCGCGGGGCGCGGCCAGCGAGCTCGGGTGTGCGGCCGACGAGGCGCAGGGCACGGGGCGCGGGGATGCGGCCGGCAAAGCGCGCGGGGCGTGGCCGGCGAGCTCGGGGCGCGCAACACGGCGGGGACAGCGTGGACATGGTCCAGCATCAATCACGCCAACTAACTAGCAGCTAGCTAGCGGGCACCGGCTATGCTTCGTGCTGCCCATGGACAGGGACGAGCTCCCTCGTGACAGGAACAGGGACGAGCTCCCCATGGACTGATGGACAGGGACGAGCTAGCTGCCATGTCCGCGGCGCAGTCCTGCCTCCAATGCGGCTGGCTCGAGCACGCCGCCGTCGAGGATGCTCACGCCCCACCGGCGAGGAAAAAGCTCTAGTTGATGCCCGCCTCGGGGATTTCGGCCTCATGCGCTGGCTCGAGCACGCCGCCGTCGAGGACAGCTAGCAGCTTTCTCTCGTCGCTGTCGGGGACGAGGAGCAGCAGCTCAGGGGCGCGGGGTGCAGCACGGCGGCCAAGCACGGCGATGACAGTGTGGACCTAGTGGACAGGGTCCAGCATCAGTAGCCAAGCTCCTCGCAGCCCCGCAGTGAGCCTGTCCAGCATCGCCGCGGCGGCCTCCGCCGTTCGTGAACGACGACAACGGCGTGGACGTGAACCAGTCGAGGAGGATCCGCCTTCGTTGCTGTGCAGCCGTGGCAAGTCCGCAGGTGGAGGCAAGAAATAAATCGAAAAAGGACATAACAATTAAAAGAAATAAAATTGTAAGGGTGTACTTGTATAAAATAATCGGCCACGTCCACGACTTAACGTCCATCTCGACGGAGCAACCAACGGGGCTCGTACACACAACTACATGACCAAAATTTAGCACTTTTTGAGTTCGTGATCAATGCGCTCATCCGTGAAAACTTCGTAACCCCAAGCGTTTAACTCTATAGAAAAAAACAAATTATCAAAGTATCCATCTTAGTTCAGAAATTTAGCGACCAAAAAACAACAAGGATATTGAAATTTTAAGCAAGAGGGGCTTCGGCTCTTCAATGATCTGTTATTTTTTCCGTCCATCACCCATTTCATGATCTAAATCTTGCCAGATTGAGTGTGGATTATGTGGGAACTTGGATTTCTGGCTTCCGTGCTCTAGTGACCTTCATGTAAAATAAAATAATGATATTTCGATGAATCAAAATATTCCAATTTTTTATGTACATATACACATCTTTTTTATATATCTGCAAATTTCCAGTAAATAATGTGTTATACTCGGGGCTACATGAAAATGACAAATTTCCGGATCTTCATGATCTCTAATTTTTTTCTGTCCATCACCCATTTCATGATCTAAATCTTGCCAGATTGAGTGTGCATTATGTGGGAACTCGGAGTTGTGGCTCCCATTCTCTAGTGACCTTCATGTAAAATAAAACAAAATAATGATATTTCGATGAATCAAAATATCCCAATTTTTTATGTAGACATGCACATATTTTCTATATATCTGCAATTTTTTGGAACATAATACGTTATATTCTGGGCTACATGAAAATGACAAATTTTCTACTCTAAACAAGAAAAGAAAAGACTCGTTTTTTCCCCTACATTTCTCTTTCTTGTGTAGATCATGGATGATAATATATTTCGACTAAAGTTGTGTCATACACACATACATACATACAAGATGTGTACTTGCAGTTGTACAAAAGAAATCAAAAATTTTGGAGAGACCTTAAGAAAAATGTAGTTTTGAAGTTTTTGAAGAAAACGAGCTCGCCCTCGTGTGGCTTGTTCGCTTTTGGGACGGGGAAGAGATGATACGATGAGAACACCAAATTAAGTCAAAAGTTCTGAGGCATAAGGGGATTGTCTGTGTTTTCTAACTTGTAGCATGTGCAACAAACACTAGAGGGGGCCATACAATGCATATATATGGAGATCACTCCACATTCACTAAAGCTTTAATCCGGGCGAATGCAACATCCGCAAATTACCTCAACTTCTCTTTATACTTTCCTATGGTGTCTTTGGAAAGTTCGAAACGACATTTTGTTATGCAGAAAAGTGTGCAAACCTTCCCAAGTGTTTGCGGCAGCTAATGCAATTATTACAGGAACAAAGATGGAAATCAAGGAAATCATCAAGCGACAAAGGGAAGAACCAGTACAGGATCAGCGCCAGGAACTGCAATCTTCTCCACGACTACATAATGTTACCATTTTTGTAGGGAACGTAATCTTTTGTGATGCAGCGTGGGAGAAATCTATAGGAACAGGAACGAGCCAAGCTGGATTGGGCATAGTCATCACCATGCAAGGCAACCAGCACCTCAAGCAACTTCATGTCTCTGCACTCTCCCCTCCAGCTTCATCGCCTCTTCAAGCTGAAATATATGGGCTTCTCCTTGCCACAAAGTTGGCACATCTTCTTCAGGTTCAAGACCCCCATTTCTACACTGACTGCTTGGTGTTGGCTTCAGCGGCGAGGGAGCAATCAGTGTTTGCAGCTCCAGGACATTGGGGAAACAGGCACCTACTTGCAGAAATACATGCCTCTCCCTCCTTTCATTTAAACAGGATAACACATATCAGGAGATGCTACAATGTTAAAGCTGATCATCTAGCTCGTTTAGCTCTTAAAGTTCAAAATAGATCTTTATTGATCCGTTGTTTAGGTTCTGAAGCAAGTCCATGTCCAGCCAGGAACATGCTATCTGTAACTAGCGTGACCCCCTTCACGCTCTTGTCTGTAAAATGCGCATGAGATGAATAAAGTTTGATATGTTCAAAAAAAAAAAAATCCGGGCGAATGACCCGGCTGCTGGAGGCACCTCCCGCGTGAGCATTTTCGGCCGTAGGATATTATGCCGGAAGCGATCGAGGCCGTTTGTTTCCATTGCTGGACTCTTTTTTTTACCCTCGGTTGTCTCTTATGGTCACTGTAAGGGTGTGTTTGGTTTAGGGGATAGGTTTTGTGGATGAGGGTACCACCAACCAGCTGGTTAGGGATAACCACTTTTCTTGTTTGGTTAGGTTGGATGACAGGAGGTTAGTGGTAGCCATATTTTTGTTTGGTTGAAAGGATGGTGAGTGGCTGAGTGGTTGTGGTGACCTTATTTATTCAGATGGTGAGATTACAGCAAATCGAGCCGGCGAGGAATTTCTTGCAGCCGCCGCCGCCCCTGGTTACCGAGACAGCAAATCGAGTCGGCGAGCTCGGCCCCTACCTCGGCGAGCAAATCGAGCCGGTGCGCCGGGCTGGGCGGAGTCGGTGGTGGGTCGCCGGGCGCTGTCGACGCGGAATCTCCTTCTCCATCGAATCCGAGGCTCGACGCGGACTCCGCGGAGATGGGTCGGCGAACCCGGCCATGGTGACCAGGGCACGCAAGCACACTGGATGCGCGTGCTGGCCTCGTCCATGCAAGAGAGCACAAGCTAGATAAAGGCAAGAGAGCGCAAGAGAGAAATCTTGCTAGCCTCGTCCATGCGAGGAGAGAGCTGAGAGGGGATTGGGGAGAAATGGGCCTTTCCAGTCGTTGCCTTCTGTCCCAGCGCTGTCTCCTTAGAAGCTAATGTCGCGGTTGCTCGATCTGTCGCCGTCGCAGGCGCCGCCACTAGCAACGGGAATGAGAGATGCAGAGGATAAGGTGAGGCAGCTGTGTTTCTTCGGTGAGGTGAGCGACGAAAACGTTTCGGCGGGTGAGACTAGCGCGCGAGCCATAAGTGGTTAGCCTCGTCCGGCACTTTTCGCCGGACGAGCTCAACCAGCTTTTCGGAAGCATATTCCTAAATTTTGGTTATCCCTATCCACCTCTGCCTCTAAACCAAACGGGTGACAACCACTAAAAAAGTGGTTACCCCTACCACTTGAGGGATACCCCTCAACCAAACACATCCTAACTGGCTCCGGCCTCCCACTCCCAGTCTCGTACCATTATCGACCGCTTGGTAACGAAAATCACCGCTCCATACTCCTTCTCATCCCCCCTTCTCCATTCTGCTGACCCCCTTCCCCCACGCGAACCTGACGGCCGCCCTCTGATCCCCTCTACCTCCGCGGTGGCTGCTCGTCCCGCCTCCTCCTTCTGTCTGGCCCTTCCCTCCCCTTCTCTTCTCAGTCTCGATCTGCAAGGGGGAGTCGGGTGAGAACGCCATTGGAGCCGCTGCTCGTCCCGTCTCCTCCCCCTGTCCCGGCCAAGCAGCACGTTCAATTGCCATCGTGCCCGCCCCATCGGCCACACCACCTAGCCGCAGGTGACAAAGGAGGAGTTTGGCCTCTAAACTGCGCACCGGCCAGAGACGTCGGCTCCTCCCTTACAGGATCTGGGCAGGGAGGCTTCCTGGACTGCGTGGTGGCCTCCCACGGCTCGGGGGCAGGGCCGCTCGGGCACGGCGCCTCCTGGACTGCGTGGTGCCCTCCCGTGGCTCGGCTCATGGCTCGGGGCCAGGGCCGCGCGGGGAGGACGGACATAATGCCTCAAGGTGGGAGTGAAGCTGGTGGCGGCGTCGCCGGAAGTGGATCCGTGGTGGAGGCGCCGATCTGGACATCACATGGAGGAGGCGTCCGTCTGGGCCTTGAGGGCCATAATCTGCCTCAAGTGACATCCTTACTAATAGTGATTGGTGCACCACAATATCAATACTTTCACGTTGATCTTTGTAGCAGAGAAATTTTGTTAATATATGCACTATCTTCTCATGTTTTGTTTCAGGAATAGTTTTAAATAAGTCTGTTTGCAATCCAGTTATTTCTATTAGATCGAAGATGAGACATTCCAAATCAGTCTTTATATTGTATTGGGGTACATGTGATTACTGCCTTTTTTTAATGGAAAGTCTGCAGAATTATAGGACTGTCTTCTCTATTATGCTTCCGTTAAGAAATTTGGAGGCATGCTCTTCAATTGATCTGGTGTTATACGTCAGCTAAACTTTATTATACTATGATTTAATCAGATTGTGTTGTTTGATGGCCAAAACAATTTTGCTTTCTCCTGATATGTGGATTTTCCCTGCTTTACATAGTGAAAGGCAGTAAAGATTCATACTATGCTAGCAGTATTTAATTATAGCAGCATAAGCAATTTCTACTTGAAGTGTGACAACTAGACCCTACATGTAGCTGTTACCATGAAATTGTGTCTTGGATTGGTCAAACAGGGGGGAGTCATTATCTGCCTATGTCATATACTAGAATTGCGAGATTTTCTGGAGGCGAGCGAATCAACTTCAAATCAATGCTTATAAGATGTGTTAATTAAAAACATGCCATTGTATAGTGTATTGTCCATATCATATAAATATAGTGGAGAATTTAGTTTATGTTTACAGAAAGAGGTTGTTATTATTACGCTCAAGGTAATTTCCTAAATTCCTAGATTTTTGTAAGGGACAACAAGTTCACTTTCATCCAGAGAATTTTCATATTAAATATTGCATCGGCTTGATATGTTCATAAACAATAGTTCTGTAAATTGCTTAATTTGCTTTTTTTTTTTACCTTCTTTAGGCCTAAGAGAGTATTACATCTTAGACTCTTTGGTAAGCACTTTCTGTTGATGACAGATGGTAGCTATAACCTATCAGTTTTAGCATCCAAAGTCCCAGCCTTGCTACATCTTGCATTGTGTGTTATTTTCATTAGTTTTTCCTTATGGGTATTCTTATGTAAATGAATCTTAAATTTTAATAATTCACTCGTAATACTTAGCACCTACATTATTCTAAAGTTTTCAATTGGAAGAGAAATAAGCAAATTCAGACATGGACCATTTCTGTATAATATTTGTTAGATAGTGAATTTTGTAATTATGTAAACGAGTTGCTATCTTGCAGGGTGTTGAACATGTATGTGTCATTCGAGTGCCAGGTATGTACAATTGATAAACCTTCTTGCTTGCTCTTGCATTGGGTTGTAGTCTGTCAGTTGCTCCTGGAAAAGAAACGGCTACGTGTAGGGAGGCCCTGTTGTTAAACCAACTCCAGGAATGATGAAAAATACAATTGTTTCATAGTTTTTGGTCAGGACAAATGTATTGCATATTAACTGATCTCTACTATGTTAGCCGGGTTGGCCAGAAGCATGCTGAAGCCCTCTGCCGATCATGTGTGTCTGGTGTGTGGCCATGCGCACGCTGTCTGGTCTTGCTGCGTTATTATTCTGTCGAGACTTGAGCATGTTTCTCTGTCGTGTGGGTCTGCGCTCACATTTTGGTTGTAGTGTATTTCGTGCAGTTGTCGGTTGGTGTTCGGTTATTTGTGGGCGGCTGGAGGTGACATGCCAACTTTGGCTATCATTCGCCTTTGATGGTGGGGTGGACTGCATATGCCGCTTGCTTGGTGGCTGCCGGGTGGAGCCGTGTTATTTTCCCATGACCTGTCAGTGGGCTATCTTTGTTTGTTGGGCTGTTTGAGTCTTGCATCAGGGTCGTTTTGAGTTTATTACTTTATTGTGACAGGAATCTTGGAAGTGGAAATATTCCAAAGTTTATAGGTAGTTTTCTTCAGAGTTGCAGGAAGATGTAAATCACAGGAGGAAGGAGTGCTCTCCGGAGTTGCAGGAAGCCAGGAACATGTATATGTTGGAGGTAGGATTTCTCTTACATAATTAATTAGGATTATGCAGAGTCTCCCAGTTAGCTAAATAGTTTTACTTTGGTTACAAGGAGTTTTAATCCCTTTATGTTAGCTAAATAATCCTTTTATCTGATTGGTAACAGAAATATGAACACTCTTCTTTTCATTGCGTGGCCGAAGGTTTGTTCCTTCGTTCTGGTTCTCCTGTTTCTCACCATCTTGTTCATTGGTTAGATGGTCTCCGCTGCCGCCTGGATCAGTCCTAATTAATGTTGATGCAGCTATATTCTCAAGTCTGCACATAGTGGGAGTTGGCATTCTGATTCGGAACCACAACGGAGAATGCTTGGTCGCTTGCACTGAGCCACTCAAAAGGGATCGTACAACCTGAGCTTGCTGAAAGCTGGGCACTCCGTCGTGCCGTGCTTCTTGCTCGTGATGAAGGACTCGACACTGTTATTTTTGCTTCAGACTGTCTTTCTCTGGTACAACGAATTAACTCTTCGTCAATTGACAGGTCTGAGATAGGTGCAGTGGTGTCAGATATCAAGCATTTGGTTGCTTGTTTTTCTTCAGTTTTATTCTGCCATGTCAATCGATCGTGGAATGTTGCTGCACATATACTAGCTAGGTCCTGTGAGTTTGCTGTTTCACGTTCTGTCTACTATTCTGCTCCAGAGTGTATCAGGCAAACTCTATGTATGGATCTTTACTGATCAATAAAATGCAGTGTTCTCTCTCAAAAAAAAAACTGATTTTTTTGTCCTTTATTATGGTGGTGGCCTATCTGCTTAGCTGTTGTTCGTTTATGCCTTTATTCTTGTATGCAGGTTACTGTGCTGAGTTGCTGGACATAGCTTGTTTTCGTCGGTCATGATTCTGTCCCTTTCCTTGTTGTGTCGTGGTGTGGCTTATATCGGTTTGGCTTACAGAGCCTGTGCCAGCGGCCAGGCTGAATTACAAGAAAGTAGATGAAACAAGCCATATTGTTGATCCAGCGCCGCCATTGTACGTCGAAGAGTTGTACGAGATGAATCTGATTGCTCTTGACCTTCGCCCTACGGAGCCAGGAGATGAAACACACGTCGTCATACCAAGGGTAAGCAGCTGCCTTTTATCCCCGCAATGGCAGTTGCCTAAGTTTACTGCTTCCAGTTTTTTATCTGTACAACAATGATAGATCTAAGCAAACGTATAACAGTAAAATTAGCCCATCTCCATCTTTTAGTCGTGATGTGTAGCAGAGAGAAAACTGACGTGATTTACGTACGCACCTTTCTTCTTTGGTACTGAAAATTATATAGTCAGTAAAAGATGCACTCATAATCTGAAATACTTTGAATTTCTCTTGGTAGGCTAGCTCAAATTTAGAAGGGAATAAAATGAAACCTGCTAGAGCATGTTCCTGTCTTTACATCTTCATGGCAACATTTCTTGAGAAAAATGTATCGATATGAGTTATGACTTTATGAAAACAAACCAATATGCTTGAAAAGCCTCCAACTAACTAGCAACCGCTTTTATCTTTCTGTTTTTTTCACACACGCAGCGTAATGCCAGTACCATTTACCGATGTCTCCGTCTAGAGACCATAAAAAGGAATATACTGGCACTTGATTATGTGAAGAAAATGACTTTTCGTTCATGTTGGAAAAGTCCAACAAATTCTAAAACGTTTTTGTTTAATTGACATGCTTACAAATTGCTGAAATTTAGCCCACGAATGAGCACCATGACCAGCTCACCTTTTAACCTCAATTTCACATGCATATTTTCTTTGTAGGCTTCGCAATCTGTACATATTTCAAGGCAAAATATGCTTCACCAGGTGTGCGCTGCTCTACAGCTGCCCTGCCTATATCCCAGTGTATACGGTTAAAGAAGGGCCTTGTCGGTTCGCAGATCTTTCGGTATCCAGAGCCTAGCTTTCCGTGGCGAGACTTGAGACACCGATTACAGAGTGATCGAAAATGCCAATAAACTGTTATTTTTTTTCATATACAGATGTAGACCTAGGCGGTAGCATCTGCAGCAGGCCAGGCCAGTAGCACACGTCGGGCCACGAAAGAAGCAGAGAAGCTGTCCTGGCAGAGCGAACGGTCAGGCTATGAGCGGTCAAATTTTGCAATACTCCCCATGAAAGCTATTACGTACTGTATTTTTTCCAAGACCATGTGTGCGTCGTACCAACAACAAAGTGTTTTTTCACTAGCATAAAGAACCTTATTATGCTTATCTAAAACCCCTCAGTGCCCTATTTTACTAGAGTAATATGTGTGGTTTAACTAGGGAAAAAAGTGTTATGTCTGGTTTCCAAATTCTGAAGACGCACCTTTTTGAATCGCGAGGACAACACTAACCCATCATTAGGTTAGGACCACTGCCAATTCTATGGGGCTAGCCACTGCAACGACCGGAAAAAATGAACACAGGGTCGGCCGCCAAGCTGGTCTCTGGGGCCAGCCCGTCGGATACACCCGCTTGGCGTACGCTACCAGGCAGAGCGTGATCCGACAATCATCACAGCACACCACATTAGAAACGGCAGCAACTGTTGTGGACGAAACAACCTAGCTAGCCTCCTCCCACGTAGGCCCCAGCGTTGTTATCATGCCCAACCACACCGATCAGTCAAACCACGTCAGACAACAGTGTTGACTGACAAAAAAAGAAAGAAAAGAAACACAAACCCTTTTTTTTGCAACCAGGTGATGCATGCTTCGTCTAGTATTAATTATCCAGGGGTCAGGGGAGGTCCTCATAAATTATTTGACCATGGGAAGCCATGCCCCAGCTCGCTACTAGCACTGGCCACTACCCCGCCCGCCCTCTAGTTCAAGTACCGGACACAGGGCAACGGTCATCCAGAGGACTCCGTCTGGTGCGCGGTGACCACGCGATCACCACGCGCTCCTCTCGCGGTCAGGTAGCTACTTCTGTTATGCATGTACCTTATCCCTGTGCCAGTATATATATGCGATCTACTATTGAATATACAGAGAGTTCCCACATTCGATTCGATCTAGCCATACCGGCCGGCGGAGGAGGAGAAGCGGAGCAAGCAGGAGGCCGACCGCCGACGTCCATCCTCATGTTCAGTGTCCAGTCGCCCCGCCCCCTGAGGGGTGGCCAGGTGGCCGACAGTGGAAGGGAGCTCCGCCGCGAGAACAAGGTGAGCGCGCGCGCCAAGGCCATGCAGCGCGAGACGGTGAGCGCGAGGAAGAAGAGGGAGGAGCAGGAGCGGCTCGACGCGGCGGAGGACGCCCAGTACCGCCGTGTTTGGGAACTAGGCTTGGGCTCTTCACCACTTTTATTTTTGATTTGATTGATTGATGCCTTGAGGTTGAACGAGGGGGAGATATACGCATACACGCTGTTCTTCTTGGAATTTTTTTGGGAGCAAATGTTCTTCTTGGAATGGCTAGATTAGCCATCCATAAACAGGTTTCCCAAGAAAAAAAATCATGGAATTTACCTAGATAGAATCAAGCCCTCTCTCTCTCTCTCTTTCTCCGTCGCTTGCCGACGATCCCTCCGTGACTCCGGTCCGGCCTTCCCCCCCTCTGCTGCCGCAGGTCGCTAGGGGCCATTAATGGTGGGGGGGGACGAGCTCCAATCTGGATGTCGGCGAGTGAACGGCCCCACGATCCGTCGCGCCATTCTGCAGCATGGCCGCCACCATCTGCACCGTCTCTGTCGCCGTCGACCGCCTCCGCGCCCACCTTGGTTCCCCTTCTCATGCACCAGGTCTCCTCGCCTGAACCAGCGACCACACCGGCAAATGCTTCCACCCCCTTTTCTTGTTCATCGGTTCAGTAATTAATGACTTATTTTCCTGCTTCAGTTCCACATACATGCATGGCAACCAGAAAAAGAAGTTGACATCGAAATAATACAGAATGATCGAAGGCCCCAGCATTGATTCATGACTGTAGGGAATTTCTAAAAAAAAAAACTTAGTGTTAATGTTCTTAGGATTTCCGGATTTTAACTTGCAAAAAGAGATAAAAGGAACTTCCTCCCTTCCAAAATGCAAGTCAGTCTAGAGTCCGGCTTATGATTTTAAGATAAACACCTATATATCACCATTCACTTATTTTAAACACCTTTCCATTTTTCCTCTCCGTTACAACTAGCGGAGTGACCCGTGCATTTGCGCGGCTTGATTTAATTTGATACTTGTTAACATATTTGTAATTTTGTGTGTGTATGATACTATTTTTTCATTTTATAGGGAATATTGTATTTCAAATGTCGCTGTGCGGAGAGTCGCTTGTGAGCTCCGCTCGCCGCCCCTCTCCTTCTTTCTCTCCGGAGGCACTGCCGGCCGGCGAGGGGATGGTCTAGGTGGTTGGCTAGTCCTGTACAGAGTAGTATTAGGTTTAGTTCTTGTAGCTTTGGTTTTGCCCCTGTGGCGTCTTAGCTTTATGCTAGTTGGAGCTGCTCCTCCGCCCGCGCGCGGCGGTGTTCAGCAGCTAGGGTTCATCGGCAGCAGCGTCCCGAGGTGGAGATGGGTGTTGGAGATGGCTCCTAGCGATGCTCCCTTCAATAAGCGCGTCGGTGCTCAGATCTGGCGTCCCCTTGCTCTCTCTGGTCGCCTTGGTGGCGGATGGAGGAGCGGGAGGTTTGGATCTGCAGCTTCGGGGAAGGTTCTTCCTCTGCGCCTGGTCTGGTCGTTCTCGAGCGGCGACCGAACCCTGGAGATGCTTCGGTGTGGCTTCTGTTCATGGTGGATGGAGCCGTCCTGGGGCGGATCTGATGGTGCTTCTCCAAATAAGCTCGATTTTCCCTCCAAGAAGTTCGATCTGGAGTACTACGTCCGTGTGCTTGCTGCCATGGAGGTGGTAAGTACAGTTGAAGGTGGTTGCTTCTTTGATTGGCAGGTCTTGGAGGAGAGTGGGGGGGACTTCTATGCAGCTCTGTTGCTGATATTAATCTCAGTAGCGCTGTGCTGCTGCTACGCTGATGGAGTTGCTTATGGGAGAGCATCATCGACGGCTTCTTTGCCGCCGATTCTTCAGGCCGAAGGGCGGCTGCTCCCTCCCTCGTTGCTGGCAAATGGCTGGCACAAGGGCTTAATCAACCTCCTGTTTTGGAGGCCCTGCTTCCTCGCTGTGGTTAGCTCCCGCTGCGGTGACCCAAGTGGTCTTGTCCCCGGTGTCATCGCGGTTGGCCATGGCGTGGTTCGAGCTCAGCGAGGCGAAGATGGAGCTGGACTTGATTGCGTTTTTCAATGCAAATTTGAGGTCCACGGTGCAAATCACAAGGACTTGGTTGTAATTTTAATTTTCTGTTGGGTCCTTTTTATGTATTGTAAAGCCTCTGCTGAAAATTAATGAAGTCTCGGTCCTTTGGACCGTTTTCCCGTTCAAAAAAAAAAAAAATGTCGCTGTGCCATTTGGTTATGGACACTTAGCTACATAAAGCTAGTGGCAGAAATTGACCAACTAATTTAGCATTGCTTCTCAGCATGTTATTTCCTCCTGAAAAAACTGATATTTCATTTGCTATTTTGCAATATTGCCAATGATATTTCTTTGAAAACATAGAAACAAATTGAACTCGTGTATGTATTGAGGAAATATGGTTGCTACTTTGGTGTAAATATTTTCATTAAGGCTAAATTTGGTAGGACTATAATAATCTAACGTTACCAATCTTCTATATAACCAAACTTTTCTAATTTCACGGATATTGTTTCACAAAAGACATATTTTGTACATTGTTCCATGTAAGATTGTTGATAGATTTAGCTTTATTTTCTTTTTGTGAGAAACACGGAAGTTGCTACACCCGAGATATTACGTTACAAAAATATGTTTAATAGTTTATCCCGAAGAATTTCAGGTTTAGGTGAAATATCTAGATATGTTATATTCATTTAATAATTATCCATGAGCAATAATATTTTATTTTGTTACGCAAACCTCGCCCGATTTCTCTCTTTAGTAAAAAAAATTCTCCATTTCAGCATAGGTGAAGGTTGCGTGTGGCATTGTGGATGCTTATGACACCCTAGTTTAATCAACCCAATTTTGCCTATTTTTGTATCCATTCGACACTTTTGCATAGTTTTGTCACTAGATTCCCATAACAAATTCTGTAAGATGCCCAACACGACACAATTTTTTCAACCCCAAACCAAGCACAAATATAAATTTTAGTTGCTAATTTTCATATACTTATTTTCCGGCCTATGATTTTGGTCTCCCTCTAACTTCTCTCTCTACTCATGGGCCTGCGGCTGGTACGTCGAAAACCTTCCTTGTTGTAGTTCTGAAATGGGTTCCCGAGCTTGGTAACAAATTATTGCCTAATGGGATGGACACATCTAATTTTAATACATGTAAAGATTTTTGTTGCCAATCTCTTGATGTGCGTACAGATGGAATATTGAGCTTGAAAGAAAAGTGTGAATTGAGTAATTATGAATTCTTATTTTAGGTATACATATGAGGTCAGGCTTTGTTTCTTCCCTTTGTCGAGTCCATATATATAGATCAGGGTAATACTAAGTGTTTTTTTTTTGTCATGACGGGTGCTACCAATTGCTTGTGCTAAACTGAGTACTAAACGATCTCTTGTTCCAATCCGCCTAGAGTCGTGAAAGGGGCTTGGTAAAAAACCGTTCAGCTCCAACAAAAAGAGGCACTCCAGATTTCAATTGATATTTGTCTAGAGTCGTGAATGGGACAGTATTTACTATTTTAATTCACGTGTCTCGTGTATGCCAGACTCCCGGTAAATCACATCATCTTGCCATGCACGTCCGTCCGAATTGGTATGCACCTAGTTCCGGATCAGTGAATATCCACCGCTGAATCTATCTAAAGTTTAGACTGATGAATCCTGTTCGTTCTTTGTCATCTATTTTTATATTATAATCGATAGAGTATCAATAAATGCTCGAGTTATAAGTCCAATTATCGATGGAACTAATTAGTGTCAAAATTGGAACAACACGAGATAATCTTTATTGGAGTATGGACGGACCTACATTTCGGATTAAATTGAAAAGGCCTTAAATTGGAGGAAGTAGTAAGTTACAAACATATACTATATATATGTGGATTTCGTGTTCTATACTTGTGTGTCTGTATAGGGAATACCATAAGAGGACTGGAGTACTTATCATGTTCTAAAGGTATGAAGAACCATGCTTTGGATAGATAACACCACAAGTGGACAGGCTGCTAGCAATCTATGTTCTTTCTTCAAGCATGATACATCCAGCTACCTTTAGTGCTATGGCATGCCATTGTGATGTACAACTGCTGCTTCCGGAGTCTGACACTACACCGCTCTCTATGCATGTGCAGGAAATGAACTATTCTACAAGGGAAAATATCAGGAAGCAGCAGCTCACTATTCCGAAGCTATGAAAAAGAATCCAAATGAACCAGCGGTAAGGATTTTGGCTTACAGTGATTATACTTTATAAACCATCTGAAGGCAACTTGTATGAGCTGTCTTATTTGTTAGAATTCCGCCACAACACTTTTTTGAGCTCTCATACTTTATATAATACATTGGTTAAATTTGTTTCTCCGCTCAGGTTAGATGAACCCCTGATTAATAAAAATTTACATCACATAGCACATTGTCTATGAGCTCTCTTACTTTTTATACATCGTTAACTGTATGGCAAGCTGCACTCTTTGTTAATGTTTTTCTGATTGACCATCTAGGTTTTTAGAAACAGGGCTCAGTGCCATATCTTTCTGGGAGCTCTGCCCGAAGGTCTGGAAGATGCAGAAAAATGTATTGAGCTGGATCCTACTTATCTGATGGGTTATGTGTGTAAAGCGAAGGTTCAAGCCCTGATGCAGAATTATGAGAGTTCTATGGAAACATACATAGAGGGTTTGAAGTGTGATCCAAACAATCATGTTATAATTGAGAGGTAGCTTTCCAGCCATCTGTTTGCCTTCTTGATATTATAACATGAGCTGACCTTTTGTTTTTGTTGGCCTAGATGTATGGCATGCATTCAGAGGTCTAAGGGCGGTGATGTTGGGTGTGAGGATTTAAATGACATATTGGTTAGTCTAGTTTATTTGTTTGCCGCAAGTCTTCCATCATTACATGTTTCTGTTTAAACATGTCTTGCATGTGTGGTTCACTGTGACTCTGGTAATTCTTGTGCAACTTACAAATCTTAAATAATATGTATGGTGTACATGAAGCACAGCTCAACAAAAACCTGATAATTATTCGTTGAACTTTACCCATTACAAATATCTGGTTGAGTTTTAATACCCTAAGTGGCTAATTATTTTCTCACAATGATCCCAACAGAGAGATTGGCATTCAGACATTGCTTTGTGTATTGAACTGAAAAAGAACATGGAAGAAGTTGCAGTATTAAAGAAGGAAGCCGCAGATGAACGTTTGAGACGGATTGAATCTGAACGAATGGTAAATTCATATCATCATGTCCTAAAGAATTATCAAGATAGGCATTTATTTTTTGAGAAAAAACTATCTTATCGAGACTGGAGAGTTGCACATTAGCCCTATCAGTTTTGCACGCACTCTCTAGATTCAGACATTCTTATTACTAACTTAGCAGGTTATTGATGTTCAATGAAACCATATTAGTTAAGCCATCTATCACAGATAAATATAAATGAAAGGTTGTGATTTCTGCAGGACAAGATATCGGAGGCAAACCAGATGCAACAACAGAAAGAAGCTGCAGAATATCTTTCCAAAATACAACAAGAGCTGCAACAAGTTAAAGCACAACACGATGAGGTCACTGACAAGCTTCAGAAAGCAAACAAGCACAATGAGAATGTTCAACGTCAGCTCTTGGAAACTGAAAAACGTCACATTGAGGAAATGCTGGAAGCCATTGAGCATGGTGAGAAAATTCTGAAAGCCATTGAGCATAGTAATAATGTTCAACAACAGTTCTTGGAATACAAAGAGCGTCATATCAAGGTGTCATCTTCACCGTCATCGTCGAGTTTTGTGCAGGATGAAAGCAGCGAACCATCACACTTCATATGTCCTATATCTCTCGTGAGTAGAAAGGAACTATATGATTATTCCCTATTTAGGAGAAAATGACTTGAACGTGTCTTTTGTTCTGTGTTTTCCTAGACGTTCTGAGTATGATACTATTAACTGTCTTATGTTGTGACTGATCATCTGTTGTCAAAATTTCAGGAAATCATGAAGGAGCCTCACATCACAGCGGATGGATACACCTACGAAGGTGATTATATCCGTCAATGGCTTAAAGGAAACAACAAATCTCCGATGACTCTCTTGCCACTTCGAAACCGGGAGCTCATCCCCAATCTCGTTCTTCGTTCTGCCATTCAGGAATGGCTTCAACAGCACAATTAATACGCTGCTGCTGCCGTAATAATGTGTCTAAGCTGCATGCA
The DNA here is from genome assembly GCA_012064385.1 of Puccinellia tenuiflora. Taxonomy (NCBI): domain Eukaryota; kingdom Viridiplantae; phylum Streptophyta; class Magnoliopsida; order Poales; family Poaceae; genus Puccinellia; species Puccinellia tenuiflora. The sequence continues at coordinate 1,009,548 of QRDG01000621.1, read as the reverse complement.
AGCTTTTGTCCCAACCGCCACAAGTATCACCATGACGTGTCGGTGCTTATTTCCTAGACCCTAAACCCTCGGTTATGCCTTTGAAGAACTCTGCAAAAGAAAAGAGTGAAGTAGTGACCACGGGAGTAGTTGCTATTCTTGTAAAACTACTGTCTAAATCTTGCTAAGTAAAACTTTCAGCTACATGTATCAAGTAGTCATATTTCTTCACCTTTGGATCAGCTACCTTTGTAAAACTACTGTTTAAATCTGATTACACATCACGTGGCTATGCAAGTCGTTCCATTAACGGGTACTCCGTAGATTGGAGTAACTCTTTCAAGTAGTAATATTTCTTAGCCTTTGGATCATCAGCGAACTATCCATTTCAATCCATACATGTGCTAGGACATTAATACACAGTCGCTGCTAATGCATGCTTAATTAATCGGTACATGTACAGGGAGTGCGTCGTCACTGGTTACATGGAGCAGATGAATCATAACAGTAGTAGGCAAACAGGAACGCAGATGTGTTAAGGTGTATATAGGGGATTAGTACTGCACTAATTACAGTTCAGATGGGGAGGTCTGAAGCTCTTGCAAACATTGGAACAGAAGGGTTAAGCTTAAGAGGGAACTTGCATCTGTTTTTTCTCTCCCCTTGCTGGAGTGACGTTGCTGCAGTAGGGGCGGCGGCTGCTGCTCGTCGAGGAGCTGCCAGGCCTGATACTTTTGAGTTTGAAGTGGACGTGTTGATTGAAAAGATGATGCAAGTCTTGAGAGCATGAAGAGGGGGGCGGTCTAGAAGAAGAACAGCACATGCTTTGTACGTTGGTGTGGTTGGTGGGTTAACAGTAACCTTAATTGTTGGTACATGAGTTAGCTAGATTGTGAGCCTGGAGCCCTGGAGTAGGAGAAATGGGTAGTCAATAATATTTTGAAAGACACAATTTTAAATGATCCACATCTAGCCGCTGCCACCGCGCGATTCGCTGCCACCTGACCTCTGCACCGACTGATGTGTATGGCCCCTTTATTACATTACGAAACCGAAGTCAAAGAATACAATTCAATAATAACACAAAGTTAAAATCTCGTGCAACCAATTCCAAATCGTTAAAGATAAGACCACGTACGGATCAAGTGGGTAGCAAGAGGAATAACCTGCAGAAAGAGTTACCTCTCGGATTATTAAAAAAAAATCGTTTGCGAACATGCCATATACCTGAATTAAAGTAAAGCACAACGCTGACTCGAATTTGAGGTTTAATTATTTTATGAATACCATCCAACCAATTCGTGAACATGTTCGTTATTTTAGTTGGAGGCGATAAAAGTCAGATCCACGACGCGCCAAATAAGAGAAGAAAAAGGGCAAGAAATAAAACTATGTTGTCCTTATCACAAAAATAACATTGGAACATAAGGGTTAAGCTTAAGAGGGAACTCACATGTGTTTTTTCGCACCCTTTGCTGGAGTGACATTGCTGCAGCAGGGGCGGCGGCAACTGCTCGTCGAGGAGTTGCCAGGCCTGATACTTTCGAGTTTGAAGTGGACATGTTGATTGAAAAGACACAAAATTCTAAGAAAAACGTTTAATTTAGGTGTCTGGTTGGTGGGTTAACAGAAACCTTAATTGTTGGTACATGAGTGTAAATTATGTGCCCGGAGCCCTGGAGTAAAGACACACAATTTTAAGGAAAACTTTTAAAGTTAGGGCGACCTACCGCGCCCTCGCGCAGGTCGCTCTCTCCCGCCCACATATGTAGGTTTAGTTGGGTTGCTCGCGTTGTTTTGGACAAATAGCAGGTTGTGACTGCACATCGCTAATTTTAATTGGGCTGGTATCGTTTTTCGGCACAGTAGGAGGTTTTGATCGAATTTTGACGCGTCAAAGAGCCAACAGCCTAATTAGCTAGTTAGAGATGTTCGTTAGGTAATCGTTAAAAAAGGGGTTCACTTTGCAAAGAGAACCTAAGGTGCACTCCCGTCGCGACAAGTGTCGCGTTCTCCTCGCTTTGGTCCCCGTGGGTGCTTGCATGTCCGCCAAGTGTCATAACCGGAGTTAAAGTGAGAGGAAGGGAGAGAAATGAAGGGTACGGGGTGAGAGGGAGTTTTCCCTTTTATTTTTTCAAAACGGAAACTTAAAACGAAATATCTTGAGAACCGCTAATCCAAATTACGAACCGTTTTCACTTTTGAGCTCCTCGCGCCGAGATCTTCAAAACTAGATCCCATATTGATATGTTTCGACAAACTTTTTTTTATACATCCGGTTCTGTATAGTTTGTACATCCGGTAGCACTTTGATTGTACATTTCCAGTTTTTTGTATATTTTTAGTTTTTGTACATCTCTAATTTTGTACATCTCTAGTTTTGTACATCTCCAGTTTTGTATATCCAGTAGCAGTGTGGTTGTAAATTTTCCAGTTTTTGTACATCTCTAGTTTGTACATCTCCAATTTTGTACATCTCCAGTTTGTGCTCTCTGTTTAGTTTGTACATTTGCTTTTGTACATTTGTTTCTGTGTAGTTTGTACATTTCCTTTTGTACATTTGCTTCTGTATATTGGCTTTTGTATATTTGCTTCTGTGTAGTTTGTACATTTGTTTTTGTGTTGTGTACTACTGTTTTTATACATTTGAGGTGGAGTACGATCTGCACAGCCCGGCTGCACGATGGATACGCACGGGACGATGTACCGATCAGGAAAGCAGGCACCGCGTACTTCTGATTCTGATCGAAGCAGCCAGGCGCAGGGTCAATTCGCTACTCACGGCGCCGTGCCCGATTTCATTTTTACTACCTCAATTGCTGGCCACGTGGCGCACTGTACGCTAAGCAAAATGCCCTTTAACAAGGGAACCCTTTCCCTAGTCGTACCCTGTTCGTTAAGTTTTTTATGTGTTTTTATGTTGATACATGCGTTAAATTTGTAACAAAACAATTACGAGATTGTTGTGAAAACACATGCCAGATTATTCAAATTTTGGAGCGGTTGCTAAGTTTGTGTTCCATCGATTTTTTTGATGTTGCGTATGTTCTTGAAAATTGTAACAAACACATATGTTTTCTATTGTGAGATCACACCTCAGATGTTGCAATGTGTTCTGAACGATTTGCAAATTTGCATGTTCCCCGTTCTCGATGATGTGTTTTTACGTGCTTTACCAAATATTGCAAACATATGTTTTTTATTATCGTCGCTTATTTGTTTTGTTGAAATAGTTGGTGATTTTTTTGTAAATTAATCTGCAGAAAAACATTTTGTTGCTTACCCACTTTTAATTGGCACAAACACATGTTTTTGTTGTAATAGCTTGTGATTTTTGTTGAAATCTTTGGTAATTTTTGTTGCAAAGCAATTTACAGAAAATAATTGTTGTTTAAACACTTTTTGTAAAAAAAATTCAAAATGTTTCAATGATATGTTACAATAATTATTTTTATGTAATAGTTTTTTATTTCTGTTGAAATTGTTGGTGAGTTTTTGTTGTAAAGCAATCAACAACAAAAAAAATATTGTTTGATCACTTTTTTGTAGTATTATTTTTTTTGAAATGTTGCGACGATTTCTTGTAATAGTGTATATATTTTTGTATACGGGTTAATTTGTTTTGCTGTAATACTCGAGTTTTGTTGCGAGACTATATGTAACTCACCATAGTGGCATTTTTGTTGTAAATATCAGGAGGATTAGGGGCAACACGTTATATCCCTTTGTTTAAGTGGAGTTGTGATGTAATGTGGGTTTTATTTCGAAAAAAGTTAGGGACAAAAATGCAAACCTACGTTGTGTTGGTTTCTAAGCGTATGACAAAGATCCGACGATTGAGAGAGGAACCTAAATCTAGGGGCGCTAGGGCGACCTATGCCTTGCACGGCCCCAATTCTAACTGATCCACATCCAACCACCACCGCTCATCAATGAGGAGGGGCCACTGTGGAGCCGAGCTTCATCGAAAACAAAACTACGTCGCCTCCTTAAGCTCCCGTTCCACCTCCCCGAGCCTATGTGCCTCTTCTGGAGCTCACCCAATTTGGGTTGCCGCCACGCGATTCGCTGCCACCCTGACCTCTACATCGACTGATGCATATGGCCCCTTCATTATTTTATGAAACCGAAGTCAAAAAGCACAATTCAATAATCACACAAAGTTGATACATGAATCAACCATCTAAAAAAGAGCAGTAAAAGTCTTCGCACCATCAACATATAATTCTATTAGCACACTTCCAATCTCCCTGGTTGAAGAAATCCCGTGCAACCAATTCCAAATGGCTGTACCCATAGTTGCAAATAAGACCACATACATATCAAGTGGCTAGCAAGAGGAATAACATACAAAAAAGAGTTACATCTCGGATTATTAAAAATAAAATCGTCACGACGGTGCCATATACCCCAAAGTAAAGCGCATACGAGCCAACTCGAATTTGAGATTTAATATTTTTGTCAATACAATTCAACCAATTTCTAAACATGCTTGTTATATTAGTTGGAGGCGATAGGCTAAAAGTCATATGCACGATGCGCCAAATAAGAGAAGCAAAAGGTCAAGAAATAAAAATATTTTGTATTGTTTCTTTCTTATCGCAAAACAAACATTTCTTATTTCCCTACCAATTCCTATTAGCCAAGTTATCTTTTGTTAAGACCAGCTTGCTTGTGCCACTAACCTGGGAAGTACACTGATTCTGATAGCTTAATGTAATTTGCCTCCTAGGAGGACTGTAACTAAACTCTGCCTTTTCAATGAAATGAAACGCAAAGGTCCTTTGCCTTTTCACGAAAAAAAATACCAGCTTGCGATCAAGGAACCAATAAAAATTCTTATTTTCAATGGTACTTTCAATTTCCATATATACTTGCACAGGTATTATCTAGTATTATCATTGATGCAATCAAGGTACATTGATATGACGGTGAACAGACCAGAAGAGTAGCTTTCCAAACAAAGTTGTCCGATTGATCTGTTAAGTACATACCATCAACCGTTGAATCAAATGTAACCATCTTGTCCACTTGTTCCCGGTGAAAGACCATCTAAAAGCTAGGGGATTTTTACGGTACAACTTACTAGTCCCCATGGAGAGTAGTAACAGGTCCAGATCAGCCGTCTGTTGCGTGGGCATTGTGGGTATTTTAGGTTGATGTTTTTTTGGTCGGGGATATTATGTAAAGGTTACTGTTGTTCGCGCCTCCCGTTCTCTTTCGCCTCTAGTGGTATGCTGCCGCCGTCCCCGCTCGCTGGAGCAACAGCGTCGCTTCCGTATTTGCCTTTTCCAGAGACAGAGTGCCCGACCATGCAGTCCGCGTTCCCCTTCTCCTTCCTCCCCACATTAGGCTTGTTCCCCTCAAATCACTCTGGTTAAATCAATATGTATGTAGAGTTCAGAGTTGAGACAAATTAGATGCTGCAAAACGTGGCAAACTGTTTAGGCTTGATGTGGGTCTTCTCTCGGACGATGAAGAACGAGAAACGGCAAGCGAGGGGAAAAAACGCATTGGAGTCGCCGGCGGCCGGAATCCTTGCCGTCGGCGTGCTGGCTTGTGGCCGCTTGGCTAGTGCGAAGGATGAACGGGGCGGGTCGGCGCCCATCTGCCTGCTTGGGTAGATTACCTAGCGATGATGATGAAGCCCATGGCATGCAGGGTCTTTTACGTTTCTCTGCCTATTTTGCCCTCGGTTGAAAGAAATACTACTCTGGTTGCCTACCAGTATTGAAGGATCTGATCCATTAGATTTGGTAGGACGGGCGGTTATTATTCATTTGTCCCTACCGTAAAAGAGCCCAAAAGCTATATTTAGCGGTACAACAGACATAATGTTAGCCACAGAAAAATCTTTTCTTTGGACTATGTTATATAGAGATGGATATCGATGGGATAAAGGTGTGTCGCCAACCCAAATATCTTCCCAAAAATGGGTGTTCAAACCATTATCAACCTGAAAAGAATTTCTACTAAAACCATCCTCTTTAACACTCATTAGCCTTTCCAAAAAGGGAAAGCTGTTGGTTTCGACTTAATTTGAATAAAGTTTTAAAACCATTATATTCATGATTCGCATATCCCTCGCAGAAATAATTAACAATGATGGAAGTTGAGGCAAGGAAATACGTCTAACATCTATCTTGTTGATTATTGCAATAGAAGAAGATACTTCCAACGCTCTTCGTGCCCACCCGCATGCAACGCCTCATATTTTACAGATGTTCTCGAATCCCATGTACTCGTGTCTCGAGATCTTGTGGATCATGTTGGAGATGCCGACTCCGCCTGCACAAAAATTTAGAGCTTGGGTTGGGTTTGAAACAATGTGACATGGATGGATGGTTGCAGCAACCGAGAAGAGGGAAACAAGTACCTAGAGAGAGCGCGCTAATGAAGATCATAAATGACAGTATGAAGACGATTACCGACGCCCGCCCTAGCAGATCGATTAGCTTACTCACAACTCTCTGGCCGATGATCGCAGGAAAAAATGCCAGAATGGTCAAGTAGAGAGCTACACAGATTTCATTTCAGAGAACAAATAATAATTACAAGATAATCATGGCCGGACATATATATCAGAGAAAAATAGATTGTACCATATGGCACAGGGAACCGGTTCAGGAGGTAGTACTCGACGACGGAGATGGAAGATGAGAACATCATTGCAAAGGTGGATGTAGCACTTGCGACCTGCATACGTTCAACGGGATGTAAACAGGTCGAATATGCTGCAATCAAAACATACAGTTGTTGACATGAACAAACATAGACTTACTTGCGGAGGCACAGCGAGCTCCAAGAAGAGAGGCCCCATGATGGAGCCGCCACCGACGCCAAGCAGACCGGCGACGACACCAACTGTGACGCCTAAGAAGCAGTATACCAATAGTGATATCACCCTCCTTCCCTGCACCAAACCTACTGCTTCGTACATGGCCACCCCAACAGACACAGGGATCTGTATAACATATTTTCATTCTGTGTTACTACAATACCCAGAAGTTATGTCTCAGTTCAGATGATGATATATTATACTCCAACAATAAGTATGTCTGCGAAAATGTTAACCCAAAGAAATTTAAGTACAACTTAGAAGAGTAGTTAAACTATATGCACAAGGAAGTCAGGACAGTACCTGGAGTAAGTTCAGAAGCCAGTACCATAAGGAGCAAGTTGCCATGTAGTTCTGCAACCACGAAGAATTAACATAAGCCTGTCAATGTTATTATTCCTTCGGATACAAATTTTAGATGCAATAAAATTTGAATGTATCCTGGAGTTCATGTTATAGTTCAAATTGCAATTGCGTCTCACAACTTAGTGACCTGAAGCACAAGGAAGGCTACCCAGACAAAGGCAAGAAGGCCAACCTCCTTCCAGTAAACATTCTTCCAAATGGAAACCTGCAGTGTCAGACGAGCTCTAGTCTAAAAGATAAAGAGTCCTAAAGATGATTTCTTCTAAGGCCCAAATGTAATGTTCATCTATTTTTAATTCACCGCTTCATCTGACGAGGTTTCATTTCGATCTTCATCTGACAGAATTTCACTCTGAGATGCGACATCGAGTCCTGCAGACAGCGGCATGTACTCTTGTTCTTCAACTGCAGACATCTGTGGCATTAGTTCCTGTAGACGATGTAAGCAACATTTTTTCGCGCTTCATAAATGATTAATAGTTGGGTTTATTGGTCACTAACTTGTTTGCTCTGAATGTTTTGCTGCCTCCTGAATGAATAACCAAATGAAAAGGCTTATTGGCGTTACTAATGTGATGTAAAAAAAATACATGTAGCAAGAAAAAACATCACCGTTTTGATCATTGTCTCTGTTTTGCATGTTTCGACACCCTTCAGAAAAGCTTTAGTTGAAGTAACTGGAATTTGATTTGGAAATCATTCTGAAGTCAGCTACAAGCATAGCTAGGATTAACTGTTGCTGCAGTTTCAGGGCAATGTCTGAGCACCTATGAAGAGTATGATCAAGAGGACTGTGACAAGCCAGTCAGGGAATATCACATTGCAAATAACCCAAATGCTGACCCCTAGCATGAGCATGGGCTGTATAAGCAGGGCTAGATCATAATCTATCACTGGCATGTCCAAAGTTGGGTGCTTCAGCTTGATGTTACAGTACACGGTTGACACAGCAACCCCCATGATCATACCTGTGGCAGGCAGAGTACACTATCTCAATTCTCAGGAAAAAATACGAACCTAGCAAATCTTCTACAGATACGTTCTTTTGTTATGATTTTTCTATTTTTCACTTTTTATTAAGGTAAATATTAAGATAAAATCAAGGGAATACATTTGAGATGTACCTTATACTTCAAATTATAGATTGCTTTATGACAAAGCTATTTTTTAAGTTTCTATTTGTAGTGTCCAATATGCAACTAGACAAACAAAAATCTATTAAAATCTAGTTTATAATGTCATTACGTGCAGAATAAGTTTTTTCGATTTATGTGTGTGAGTTGTTTATTACAAATAATACGATCTGAATAAAAGCCAAGAAGAATAATACATGGATAGATCCACAACGAGATGAATTGAATCCTTACACTTTGACATGGCCGCCTGTAACACCCCGTTGCCTTGTGAAGGATCGAGACGTGAGGCTGAGAGAAGGATACACTAGATTGGGAGAGACGAAATTGGGGTTGGGAAATAGACGAATTGGGAATTAGAATTCAGAGTTTTCATTCATCCATTCGATCCTGTCCAACACAACAACCGCTGGTTATATACCCCAGCACACACGCACACGATGCAGCAGTCACACTTACAGGTGGGACCCTCCTACCAACTCTCACCAACCCACCGCGTCACTGATCTGATTGCCTTTCTGATCAGGTGATGCCTCCTAAGTCTACGTCTTGTCCGTCAGGCACTGCACAGTCGTTACATCACCTCCCCCAGCAGAACTTGCTTGTCCCCAAGCAAGTGCGTTTGGAAACCTTGTCTTGAGCATGTACAGGTCTTCCCTGGTCGCCATCGTTGCCGGCAAACCAGTCCACTTGATCAACACTTGAGGGATAGCATCATTACCTTTCTTGACCATGCGCCTGTCCAGAATGTCTTCCGGCTCAGTATCCAGTGTATCAAGCTCAGCCACTACTGGTAATTCAGAATAGACCGGTGTATAGTCTGGAGTACGGAGTACGTAAAAGGTTTCAACTGTGATACATGAAACACTGGATGTATTAGGGAACTGTCAAGCAAGTCCAGTTTGTAGGCCACCTCCCCTATTTTCTCCAGAATCTTGTATGGACCAAAAAAACTTATAAGCCAGCTTGTGACAAGGTCTATTCACCAAGGAAGATTGAGCATATGGTTGTAATTTGAGTAGCACTTGCTCTCCCACCTGAAAGGATCTCTCCTTTCTATTCTTGTCTGCCTGCATCTTCATTCTGTTCTGGGCAGCAGCTAAATGAGTATTCAACTTATCTAATTGCTCTTTTCGCGACCTGCCAGTAACTCCCCTGCTTCAGATTCTGGTGTGTCCCTTTCCACAGGCATGGCTCCCAGGTTTGGTTCCACCCCATATAGAGCCTTGAAAGGGGAACATCCAATAGAAGCATGCTCAGAAGAGTTGTACCACAATTCTGCCAGAGGTAGCCATTTTTTCCATGTTTTCGGTGTGTCATGCACAACACAGCAAAGAAACATTTCCATACATTGGTTTACTCTCTCAGTCTGGCCATCTGTTTCCAGATGATAAGCCGTTGTGAACTGAAGTTTTGTTCCCAGCAACTGAAACACTTCTTTCCAGAATTTGCTGATGAAGATTTTGTCTCTGTCCGACACAATGGTTAAAGGCACCCCATGCAATTTCACCACTGAGTCGAGAAAAGCTTGAGCTACCACTGGAGCTGTGAATGGGTGTTTAAGAGGAACAAAATGCGCATATTTAGACAAACGATCCACAATCACCATGATGACATTAGCTCCACCCGACATAGGAAGTCCTTCCACAAAATCCATTGTGAGTTCTCTCCAAACCCCATCTGGTATTGGAAGAGGCTGTAACAGTCCAGCGGTTTGCTTAGAGAATGCTTTGCATGTTGGCACACTTCACACTGTTTAACAATTTCTTCAACTACAGTTTTCATGCCGGACCAGGAGAACAACTTTTTCAATCTCAAATAAGTTGGTACAATTCCAGAGTGACCTCCAATAGGGCTTGCATGGAAAGCAGATATCAGTTTTGTTTGAATAGCAGAATTGGCTCCAATCCATATCCTGCCTTTGTGTTTAATCAACCCATGACAAAGATCAAACTGATTATCATCAGGACTGTGTAGTGCCAACTGCTGCAGTTTGAGCTGAGCTATACTGTCAGTTACATAGGAGTTCACTACTTCCTGTAACCAGAGTGGTCTGACCTCTGAAATGGCTTGCAATAGCATAATTGGGGCAATCCTGGATAGTGAATCAGCAGCAGTGTTTTCACTGCCTTTCTTGTACATTATCTTAAACTGTAAGCCCATTAGTTTGGCCATGACCTTCTTCTGCATTGGGGAGTGCAAGTTCTGATCCTCCAAATATGTGAGACTGTGATGATCAGTACGGATAATAAACTCACTTCTCTGCAAGTATTGTCTCCATTTTTTCACTGTCATTATCAATGCTAGAAATTCCTTTTCATATATTGATAGCAAAAAGTGCTGAGGACTTAAAGCTTTGCTCAAAAAATCAATTGGATGCCCCTCTTGCATCAACACGGCACCCACCCTTGTGCCACAAGCATCAGTTTCAATTTCAAACTGCTTTTCAAAATTTGGCAGAGCTAGTACAGGTGTACTGGTCATGGCCTGTTTCAGTTGCAGAAAAGCTTGCTCTGCCTCAGGTGACCACTCAAACGCCTTCTTTTTCAACAAGTTGGTTAAAGGTTTTGCTATAATGCTATAGAAACGCACATATTTACGATAGTATCCAGTAAATCCCAAGATGCCACGCAATTCAGTGACATTAGTTGGCCGAGGCCAGTTCAACATTGCTTGAATCTTCTTTTTATCTGTAGCCACCACTTGTGCAGAAAAAATGTGACCTAAGTATTCCAGTTTCTTTTGTGCAAATGAACACTTGGATGCCTTCACATACAACTGATGTTGTTTCAAAACTTCCAACACTTGGCGCAAGTGAGAGATATGAGCTTCCATCGATGAACTGTACACCAGGATATCGTCCATAAATACTAAGACAAACTTGCGCAAGTAAGGCTCCAAAACTGAATTCATGACACACTGAAAGGTTGCAGGAGCATTGCACAGCCCAAATGGCATGACTCTGAATTGATAATGTCCTTGATGAGTTTTGAACGCTGTTTTAGCTTCATCCTCAGGTTTCATCCTGATCTGGTGGTATCCTGAGCGTAGGTCCAATTTAGAGAACAACTGCGCTCCAGCTAGTTCATCCAACAGTTCATCAATTACTGGCATAGGAAAAGTGTTTTTGATAGTCAGCTCATTTAACCGGTGGTAATCGACACAAAACCTCCACCCTCCATCTTTCTTTTGTATCAGCAACACTAGAGAGGCAAATGGGCTCATACTCTGCACAATCACTCCTGTCTGAATCATTGTTCTGACCTGTCGTTCTATTTCATCTTTGTGTAATGGAGAATAACGGTGTGGTCTTGAGTTAGGTGGAGTTGAGTCTGGTTTCAGCGCTATGGCATGGTCATACTGCCTTTGTGGTGGCAATTCTGTAGGTTCCTCAAATACTGACCAAAACTTCTGAAGCAATTGCTTTACTCTGACATCCACTAGCACAACATCCTGCACTTGATCATCATCCAACAGGGCACACACCCACACATCATTTCCTTTTGCCCATTTTAACACTTGATCAAAATGCACCTCAGAAATTGGTGGAATTGTGTCAGCTTGAATACCTTGCAAACATACCTCCTTGCCCTTGTACTGGAACTTCAGACGTTTGTGTTCCCAGATGCATGTAATATCTCCATGTTGTTTCAGCCAATCCACCCCAATGATAGCATCGTAAGCACCCAAGTGCAGCACCCTCATATCTGTTTCAAACGAATGCCCTTGAACCCACCAATTCAACCATTTCACCATTTTGTCACAAAACAGAGTTTCGCCGTTAGCCACTTTCACTGAACTTCCTGGAATTGTACTGCTGACTGTGAGATTCTTTCCACAAATGCAGAGTTCACAAAACTATGGGTGCTGCCTGAGTCAATCAACACCAGCATGACTTGGTCGTTCACCAAGGTTCTCAAACGAATTGTTTCCCCGCCTTCTGACCCTGCCAGTGCATGTAATGAAACAAACAGTTGTGTGGCATCTGCAATATCCTGTAATTCGAGCAGCTGCAATACAAACTCTGGTATCATCTGCTCGTGGTCTTCTAATGTCAGGGCATGTACCTCTGCCACCTGTTTCTTGGCACAAGTGTGAGATGGATCAAATTTCTCCCCACACTTGTAGCATAAACCATTTGCACGCCTATATTCACGAAGCTGGCGCTCCTTCCAGAAATCTTTCTGTCTTGTCCGAGCAGGCTGCTTGACATGCTCTGTTCTTGTGGTTCCACCATCTGCCTTTGCACTGTGGTACCGTTGCCCCCATGGTTTGTCGTGCACCAGTAAATCTTGTTGCACCTGAGCTAGCATAATTGCTCGATCGACTGTCTCAGGAATTTGGGAAGCCACCGCTACCCTAATATCATGTTTCAGTCCTTTCACAAATTGGGCCACAAAGAGGGTTTCATCATAATATGGGTTGTGCCTAGCAATCTGGAACATCAATTCCTGGAACTCTGCACAGTACTCATCTACTGTCCCTTTTTGTTTCAACTCCAGTAGTGCATTCATTGCTCTTCGATGATCAGCAGCCCCAATTTTTGCCTCCACTACAGCAATGAATGTTTCCCAATCTGGAACCTTATGCCTCTTCTTATAAGCTTGATACTAGTGCGCTGCGTTCCCTTCCAAATGCAGAGTTGCTTCTGTTAACCACATAGACTGCTGCGTGTTGTACAAAGTGAAGTAATCTACGCACTAATCCCTCCATATGCACGAATGTTCACCACTGAACTTGGGAAAAAACATCTTAGGAATTTGCGCACGCTCTCCACCGGCATGATGTGGTTGATGCCGTGCTGCACCAAGCCCTCCTTCATCTCCATTTGCTACAGATCGACCTCCCACTTGATCTCCTCGTGCCACAAATGATACTCGTACCTCAGGATCTGTTGAGGATGCAGTAGGTGGACGATGTTGTCCGCGCACAGGTGCCGTTGCCACCGCCGCCGCTGCTCTCCAAGTTGTGTTCGGTGGTGTTCCGAGCAGCCCCTTGTCCGTTGTCGTCGCTAATTCGGGATCTTCTTCTCCTTCCTCAAACAGGGAAGCTGCCTTGGAGCCTCCAATCCGAGTCACCGCCTCCGCAGTCGCCGCCAGTTGCTGCTCCAAGGACTCCTGCCTCCTTTCCAACGTGTCCATGACGCGAGTATGATCCGAGACCGCTCGAGAGTGGAGATCGAGCTGCGACGCCATCTGCTGGTACCCGGTGTCCATGAGCTCCATACGTGAGTCCAAGGCCCCCATCTGCGACTGGAGCACCGCCAGCCTCGACTTGATGGCCTCCATGGCCTCCGCCACCGTGGCGTTCGTTTCCCCCATAGCTTCCAGCACGAATTGAGTCTATGGAGAAGGCTTAGAGGGCGCTGTCGCAGCGATCGGTCGATCCAACCAACGAGTTACGGGATCTCAGCGAGGAGATCGATCGAAATCAACCCCTGCCGAGTTCACCAACCAGAACCGGAATTTACGGCTACAGATCTACAATCCCAAGCGATCGAACGAACTTCTGATACCACTGTAACACCCCGTTGCCTCGTGAAGGATTGAGACGTGAGGCTGAGAGAAGGATACACTAGATTGGGAGAGACGAAATTGGGGTTGGGAAAGAGACGAATTGGGAATTAAAATTCAGAGTTTTCATTCATTCATTCGATCCTGTCCAACACAACAACCGCTGGTTATATACCCCAGCACACACGCACACGATGCATCATTCACACTTACAGGTGGGACCCTCCTACCAACTCTCACCAACCCACTGCGTCACTGATCTGATTGCCTTTCTGATCAGGTGACGCCTCCTAAGTCTACGTCTTGTTTGTCAGGCACTGCACAGTCGTTACACCGCCGACGACTTAGGATCAAATCCAATGATCAAGGTTAGCATCGGTATGAAGATCCCGCCGCCACCTACACCGCCGATGTTGCCGAACGCTGATCCAAAGAATCCAATGAATGATCCCAACACAATTTTCCATCCCAGTTCCATGGGCTACATAGAAAGGAACAGATAAGACTGGAAACTGGAGTTCAACAGGTTAATTTGGCCCCCTTAAAAAAAGAAGGTCTAATTTGGTGATCAAGACTGTTTTCTGCACAAGCTCTAGGATAAATCAGTTTAAACAAACAGAGAAATTAAGACAGAAGAAAGGCAAAAAGCTTTGTATTATTACCGGCCACACGTGGTGGTAGGTGGTTCCATCACTCTGCCACAGGGAGCTGGCCAGCTTGCGCAGGTAGAACGCTTCCTCCGGCTGCGCCACGGTGCCGGTGACCGAGAGCCCCCTATCGGCAACGGCCACAGCGCAGGCCACGCCCAGCACCACGACGACGTACCATTTCATCCCCATTTGCTTGAGCTCTCTCTCTCTCTTCGCGCGCAAAACGGAGCAAATTTAGCGTGTGCTTGACTGCGGCGAAAGGGAGTGGAGTGGAGAGATCACGATGGAATTTAACGATTTTTGTCAAAAATCTTGGCGTACCTGTGCAGGAGCAGGGCCGAAAAGTGGTTTTGGAAGAGATTTGAGGGTGAGAGGGCTGCGAGAGCTGGAAGAAAGTAGGAGAGGACGGGTCAAGAACTTAAGATGATTGTCCACTTCTCTTCTGGCAAGGGAGCTGTCCATGTTAGCTTTGCCCAAGGATCGAACGCACGATCTCACGACAAAACAAACTCGCCGGAACTTTGATCACGAACGGAACCGCAAGGACACGAATTCCTTTATCCGTCGTGAGGCTGATGCTAACGCAAACGCCAGGACCAGAGTACGCACACGAACGCAGCAACACAAAAAGATCGCTAGAGGCACGTGTCGTGCCTCGTAAACTTCTCTATTGCTTTTCGTTTTTCTGGTGATTTACAACAGGCTCCGTTCCCCTGTTTATATAGCACACAGGAGGCTTGAGACCTGCTCGACTCGTACACAAACTCCGACTCGTACCCAGCTAACACAAGCAAAATACTTGAACGTAAACTAGTACTGCTTAGCTAAACTAGGAAAGTATAAACCGACTCCAACCAAACCTTCCTATTCTAGCTACTAGCACTACACGGACACAACCCACACTTGGAAAACTCTTATAGCTAGCTGATTACAACTCTGAGACGGAATAAACTAACTCGATCAGACTTCAACTATGTTTGAATTACCTAACAATCACCCCCTAATTCAAACTTTCGACTAGTAGACTATGACCAACAAATTATCCGGATTACCAGTCCACGCCGTCGCATCTTAGCGTGCCACATGCCGACTAAACGCATAGCCTCATGCAGGAAACACATCTTGACCGGTTCGCATCCATCTTCATGCTGGCCTTCATCTTCTTGTCGAGACACATACTAGCGACTCAAACAAATAAAAAACATAGACTCGACTCTTAACTCCTTTTCTTTTATCACAACTTCATCATCACAGCAGCCTCGGGTCATCATCATCATCGCAAACACCTAGATGAAGCATCCCGTCCTCCTTCTTCCGTTCCTTCGACGGATTAGTACACTCTCGGGAGAAGTGCCCCATCTCCTGACAATTGTAACAACGAACTTTTGATATGTCAAACTTGAAATACTTTTGCTTATCTTTGCCTTTGGTACGTGAGAACATCAGGTGCTCTTCTTCCTTATCGCGTTCACGTCCCTTCAACGTCAACTCATAGGTTTTCAGTCTCCCGATCACCTCCATCACCGACATCTTCGCCACATCACCCCACTGCTCAATAGTGCCAACGATCGGTAGGAATTTATCGGGAACAGCACGTAGTAATTTCTCTATAACCGTGATGTCCTCTATCTTTGATCCGAGAGCTCGCATCTCATTAACCATGGAGGTTAGCTTTAACGCAAACTCGCCAACCCCTTCAGATCCTTTCATGGTCAACCAATCAAACTCCCTCCTGAGAGCTTGAACACGGGCCTTCTTGACACGGTCATCACCAGCGTGCATCTCCTTAACAGCGTCCCAAGCTTCCTTTGCTGTACCTTTCTCTGATATGGTCATAAAAACAGCATCGGGCACAGCTTGGGCTATGACGGCGAAGGCCTCTTCATCCTTTGTCTCATCAATCTTTGGGTTGCCTTCTATTGCTGTCCAGACTCTCTGTGCACGCATGAAAACCTTCATCTTCGCGGCCCACACTCCGTAATTGTCGCCTTCAAGCATGGGGTACCGGATGTTCACGCTAGCATCTCTTGCACTTGAATTCGACATGATCCTCTTCCTCGATTTTCCTTCGTCCGTGACGCAACTTGACGGCGACGAAGAATCCTCGGACTCCACCGTGACGCAACTTGACGGCGAAGCCTTCCCAACCTGGCTCTGATACCAATTGTTAGCTTTGCCCAAGGATCGAACGCACGATCTCACGACAAAACAAACTCGCCGGAACTTTGATCACGAACGGAACCGCAAGGACACGAATTCCTTTATCCGTCGTGAGGCTGACGCTAACGCAAACGCCAGGACCAGAGTACGCACACGAACGCAGCAACACAAAAAGATCGCTAGAGGCACGTGTCGTGCCTCGTAAACTTCTCTATTGCTTTTCGTTTTTCTGGTGATTTACAACAGGCTCGTTCCCCTGTTTATATAGCACACAGGAGGCTTGAGACCTGCTCGACTCGTACACAAACTCCGACTCGTACCCAGCTAACACAAGCAAAATACTTGAACGTAAACTAGTACTGCTTAGCTAAACTAGGAAAGTATAAACCGACTCCAACCAAACCTTCCTATTCTAGCTACTAGCACTACACGGACACAACCCACACTTGGAAAACTCTTATAGCTAGCTGATTACAACTCTGAGACGGAATAAACTAACTCGATCAGACTTCAACTATGTTTGAATTACCTAACAGTCCAAGGACCAAAGATTTATTGCAGCAAAAAATGTCATCATTACGATCATGCAAGCTTAGATTAGACACGCATGATTCGCAACACACCACCACCAATGTTTCTGTTACCGTATGAAAAAATATTATCAGAGGTGTCGAATTTTCGGTTACCAGAAAATACGAATAAATTACTGCCAGAATTTTCCCAAACAAATTTGTCAGGAAGTGCTAATTAGGTTTTTAAATTATACACGGCAATCGATGTCCGATGGTAACACATCGCAATGGCTCACGTCTGGTGGTTAGGTGTGGAATGGGATGGATTGACCCGATGGGTCACTGCCCCGAGCCAATAGATCGAGCCAAGTGGGTCGGCCTTGAACTATAATTGGGCCAATGAAGCCGACACCGAATAACCAATTGGGTCACTCGGGTCAACCCATTTCCGTGACTTCAACTTCACTCCTATAACTAAATTAGAAGCTCAAAGTAATAAGCCGAGTGGCTTATAGGAGAAGCTGGGGAGGGGGCAGCTTATTTTTTAAGCTGCCAAAAGAACTGGGCCAGTCGGTTATGCTCTGGTTCTTGTGTTAACTAGATCCAAGCTAGTAATCTGGATGTGGTAAGATATATGTATTTATCTTCTATTCCAAGTAGGTCGGGCGATCCATGAACTGGCTATGCTCTTCTCGCACCTGGTGTGGCATGTCTTCTCTTGCGATCCTCCTGGTTGTCTTGGGAGTGGGATCGGCTACAGTAATAGACAATCGACCAAAGTGTTTCGTCTGCGTGCTCACGACCACCGTCGTCGTTGCGAGCATAGTCGTAGTCACGACCACATCTTTCAGCGCCGGCGTCAGGGCGACGTTGTTGAGTCATTGGCCCACTCGCGCCATCCACGGCTCCCTAGCTCCAATTGGACCATCAGGACGTGGCCGGCTCGGGAGCTGGCCATACTTGTCAAGGGAGTAATCTCCATTCTTCTCCGGGTTGATGATGAAACGCTTCGTGAATCTTGCCTTGTCGGGTCGGGCTCGCCACTTACGATTAAGCTAGCGCTGACCGACGAGAAGGCCGACAACAGAGTTAGCCAACACACCTCAAAGATGTTGGAAGGCTCTACAAAGCCACACCCAGAAGCGCATGACGGAGGCGTCCCTCCTGCATGAGGGTGGTGCGTTGTGGCCACAGCGTTGAGACACGAGTTTGGGTTCATTGCTTTCATGCCTCCTTTTGAGGGACCAAAATTGGCTGCTTTGGAGATTGGAGCAGCACAGATCATTTGACAACATGGTCCTTGCTTTGAACAGAATATTTGATTTCACGAGGTCAAACTTTTGTGTATGTTATGAAACAAAAAAACATAAACAAAGGTGGCCGTTGAATAACAAAAATTAGCACCTTTAATTTGTCGGTTTCCGAAAGAGAAATGCGTCGCCGAATGTCCAGAAGACACCCCCGATGAAAGGCTGGCTGGGGGGATAGAGGCTGGCAGAAAGAGGAGGAGCACACGGCCAGGACGGAACCTCCATGATGTCGACCTCCGTGGTGTGCTAATTATCTTCTGTCGGTCACCACCGGCACTAGCCGGGCCAGCCGGAGCCTTCCAACTCCTCCCATGCCGCCGGTCGCACACTTCTCTCCAGGAAGCAACACTACTCATGGAGAAGGACATACGAGTGTTGCTTGTCCAATCGATCCATGGACAACGTCGCACAAGAGGTACCAAACACAAAGATTCATGCGAGGAGGGATATATTATTCTTCTAAATGAATGGACATCTTTAGAAACAAAAAAATTTGAATTATAAAAATTAATACTCCCTCCGATCCATAATAAGTGTCGGAGATTTAGTACTAGTTTAGTACAAAGTTTGTACTAAATCACCGACATTTATTTTAGATCGGAGGAAGTACCATTATTAGGAAAAGAAGACACGTCTTTTGTTCAAAATTAACATCATATAAGTGAAAGAGAAAAAAATAAAGAGACCGACATCACACCGCACTTCTGACCCCGCAGCACTACTGGAGTGACCTAGGGTGATAGGCCGACAGGACAGGCCCAGCCAGAAGTACGTAGTGACTGCTCTTTACCTCGGCAGAGCTTTTTTTTTTTGATAGGTACCTCGGCAGAGCTGGTGCACCTTTGAGCTGCCAAATACGCTCTTAGCCAAGCGGTACGGTACTAAACAAAACAACAGTGAGACAGCCGCGCGCGCGTGTATACTTTCTCGGTTGGTTCCGACTCCGACCGAGATCGCTCGACCTTATTTTTTTTATATCGCTCGACCTAATTGTTCCAGCCCACGAACCGCTCCTCTAGGCCCACCTATTCGGCCCACCATCTAAGCCGGCCTTCAAAGAGAAAAAAACGTCTGCTAAAAAAACAAAGAATGGTTCGCGGTGGCGCATGCATACCGAAGCGCGGGTGCTGTCAATAAAACTCCCACGAGCTTTCACGAAGCTATTTTGCATGTATAAATTACCGGCGGATCCAGCCGCCCCTATGCCCGGGCGCTCGCCCGGGCTTCCGGCCGGATGCGTAGAGTACTTGTATGGTATTTGTATAGTATATTGTCTAAAAAAAATCATTTTATACCTTCAAATACACTGTTTGCCCGGGCTTTGAGTTTGCCCTGGGTCCGCCATAAAACATACTATACCTTTTTTGAAATAAATTTTTAGTTTCGAGTTTTAAACATGTCAGAAAAACTGCACTGAGACATCATGACTTCTTAGATTTAAATTAAATAATTTATCGATGTGATTCTTATTTATAAATTGTGAGGTAAATTTGATAGTGTTATTGTATTCCTCGCATGCATGGAGACGGTTCTATCTAGGCCTGGAATTCGAGCCGAGCCGAGCCAACTCGGCTCGACTCGCTCAAACTCGGTCAACTGGCGAGCTACTCGAACTCGGCTCGTTCACAAAACGAGTTCAAAAATTAAGCTCGGCTCGGCTCGGTGAACTCGCGAGCTACTCGCGAGTAGCTCGGTAAAAACAAACAACAAGCAAACTGGAGCTGTGATGAACGCCGGCGATGCCGCTTAGAGGCGGACTTCTTCCCGTTGGTGCGGTGGTCGGAGGGGACGGCGGCGGGCTATGGCCAGCGGGGACCTAGTGGCCGGAGGAGACGGCCGCGGGCTATGTCCGGCGGGGACTGGCAGAGACGTGGATGGGCGGTGGCTGGTAGACCGGCAGGGACGTGGACGACCAGCGGCCGGCAGTGATGGGGACGAGCTCGGTCGGCGGCCGGCAGTGATGGGGATGAGCACGGTCGGCGGCCAGCAGTGACGGGGACTAGCACGACCGGCGGCCGGCAGTGACGGGGACGAGCACGGCAGGCGGCCGGTGGGCACTAGTAGGGACGGGGACAGGGGCGCCGCCAGCCCGCATCTCCTCAGCAAGAAGGATTGATCGATTGGTGCTAGCTAACCCTAGTCGTGCCCCTTGTACGGTAATAATTGGGCTTGGGAGAGCAGGCCGAAAGGGTCTCTAGTTGGGCCACTTAGGCTAAATTAGACAAGTAGGAGGTAGTATAGTTCTGATTTCAAGCGAGCTAAACGAGTACTCGTTAGCTCAGCTCGTTTAGCTCGAACTCGTTTAACGAAAAATGTGGAAGCTCGGCTCGGCTCGTTTATTTTCGAGTTCGAGTCGAGCCGAGTCGAGTTGTGACTTGCTCATTTAACTCGCGAGTTTCGAGTTTTCGTTCCAGGCCTAGTTCTATCTAGTACATGTACTTGTTAGGATAGCTTTACAAGCTATAAGACTTTGAGATGTTGCAAGTATTCTTTTAGTTTTTAAAACCCAAAAAGAAAAAAGTATCGAAACCATTAGATGTAGTTTTTTTTCGGTCACAACGCCGGTCAGATTGGTTTTTTAAACTATATGTTTGTTCATAAAACGGGTTTTAAAACTATTTACCACATTATTAGAATCTACAAGCGTTGTGAGTAGTTTTTGGTGGGCTCGGGCCCACGAGAATGCTCGACTTGTGTCGAAAAGAGTAAATTAGACTACTTTGAACGTTGTATTTCTTTATCGATTAATCTATTCAGAAGCAGCTTCAAACTGGCGTAACTCCATGCGGCACGATAGCCGTCCGTTCGCGGGCGGACGATCTGGATTGACACGGAACGAGTCGTTGCGGGCGACGCGCGTGAACGACCCGATTCCTCTCTCTCTCTCTCCTTCCTTTTCCCTCTTCTCCCGGAGACCCGCACGACCGCGACCCCATCGCCATCGCCACACACCCGCACCGCCGCACCGCCACAGCTGCCTCCCGGATCTGCCTCCGTCGCACCACCGCTGGCCGGCCGTCCCCGAGCGTCCGCGTGGGAACCCGTCACCCCTCACCCGCCGCCGCCCGACGCTCCCTGCTGTCAAGATCTCCGCCGCCGCAGGTCACGTGTAACATCCCAAATTTTGGAATGTTGTAAAAATCACAAAAATTTAAAACTTTTATTAATAATTAAATAAAGTCTCCAAAAATCAAGAAAAGCTTTTACAGAAGATTGTTTTGACATCTTCAAAGTTATATTTTTAAATTAAATATTCCTTTATCTTCAAATCTCAATTTTAAAGTCTTGGAAATAAAATATTTAAATGGGGTTTTCAAATAGTATTTTCCCCTTTGGTTTATTGTTTTAAAATAAATAATATGGGGATATTATAAACCCTATTTCATTTGTGGAAATAATTTAAATACTTTTGCAAGCTTTGTTTTATAAATGTTTTATCTTAAATTATTTGAATATGAAGATGAGTTATCATTTTGAATGGTATTACTCATATTATTCTCTGGTTTTTATTTAAATATTTTGGGGATATTTATAAACCTTTATTTGAATTTCCCAAATAGCCATATAAGGCAATTTGACCAAAAGGGTATTTTGGTAATTTTGATTTTACCAAAAATAGTTCCTAAATGTTTATTTTGAATATTTGGAATTTTACAAAATTTTACAAATTTATTTGACTTGATTTGGAGGCATAAATCAAAATTTGTAAAAGAAAACAGAAAATAAAGAAAAAGAAATGATGACGTCATGCTGACGTCATCACTCATCCTCAACCTCCCGCACGGGAGTTACGCCTCACGTTGCCGTTTCTTCCCACCTTGATTCCGGGCGAATTACTACACCAATCGACGAGCCGTTCGTTCCTACACGAAGCCCTCGACCTCCTCTTCCTTCTCCCCCCAAAAGCCCTCTCCGTATCGCCCCCAGGCCGCCGGATTTTCTCGCCGGAGTTCGTTCGGCCGCCGCCGTTTTTCTCCGTTTCCGGCCAACTCGGTGAGCCCCCGTCACAATTATTGTTCCCCCTAGTTTCCCCTCGCCCTCACGCATCTTCCCATGCCCTCGTTCGAATTTTTGCGCAGCCGCATCGACGCGTGAGTCCACGCCCGAAGGTCGCCGTCCGCCACCACCGCTCCGTCCTCGTGTCCGCACCGACCCAGGAGAGGAAAGCCGATTCCGAGACCACCATCCGCCTCCCCGTGACGAGACGAAGCTCGTCGTCCCCTTCCCAAGCCCAGGCAACCACCAGAGCGAGCAGTGCATCCGCGCCCGGAGCTCGCCGGCGCCACCACCAACTCCAGCCGCTCCTTGCCTCTGTTCAAGGACGCACGCGAGGACGCCACCGCGCCAACGACCCAGCCTCGACGGTCCGCGCCTCGTCGTCGTCTCCTTCGTCTCCGAGGACCGCCAAATCGTCATCTCCATCCACGCCCGTGCCGTCCGCTCCGGCCACGCACCCCCGCCGCACCTGGACGCAATCGCCGACACCGACACCACTCTCGCCTTCGCCGCGTCGCACCGCACCCCGTCAGCCCCTCCTCCATCTCCGGGGATCGCTGGAGCGTCGAGCACATCGTCGACCGAGCCGCCGCCACCGCGCACAAGTTCTCCGGCGACCAACCGCCGCGCCTGTAAGAGCCTTTCTCGTAGCCACTCGATCCCGATCCAATGGTCCAGAACAGATCGAGCCGATGTGAGCCGAGCCGCGGCTTAAGCCGAGCCGCAGCTCAAGCCGAGCCCGAGCCACCCTGTTTTCTGGGATTTTTCCCGAAATAAAATTTAAATGGCAGTTTTACAGAAAAGTCCCTGCAACTTCAAACCTTTATAACTTTTAAACCGTTTGGCCAAATTTAGCAAACTTTATCTTTTTGAAAATCTCTGGACCTGTAGAATCTTTTGGAACTGTTAGTTTTCAGTGTAACAAATCCAAATTTATTCAAATTTCAAATGAGTCATTTGAGTAAATTTGACATAGTTTCAAATCTATAAGTCCAAATTTTGCAAATAAAATATTTCTGGAAACCTTGGAACATGCATGACATGATCCCACTATTATAATTAATTTTTGATAGTTTTAAAAATATTTCTTAATCAGAGACTCAAATTGGAGTATTTCTGGTATAGTTTAATTTCTATAAATCCTTTTAATTTGTTTTCTTTTAGAAAACTTCTTCAAATACTTGTCTCTGTCCAGAGAGACCAAGACCAAGCCCATAATACTCCTTTTGAAACATAAACATTGAAAGTGTGCCAAAGGCCATTTAAATGTTAATGTTTTGCAAACCATAGCTTCAAAATGTTTCAAAACTCTTTTGACCAACTCTCTTGTGAGATCACCTTGTTCAAGACCAATTCCTAGAACCTTTGAAACAACCCTTCAACCTATTCAAATTTGGAATATTCAAATTTGATTTCAGACCAACCCCTGACCCAAATGGCAAACCCCAAACCTAATGCATTGATTCTTTTTGCATATGGGATCATGTATTGAAGCTTGGATCACCAACCTAGTTTTGTTTGTTTCTATCTTTGTTTGTTGTTATGTTTGTTATTTTGATTGTTGTATTGTTGCTTATTGCCATATGTTTGTATTGTATAGATTGAACGGAGAGTTATGAGCTACGTTGAAAAAGAGTGTGTGAGCAACGACAAGTTCCAAAAGGCAAGTGCATACACCCTTTCATGAAAGACCTACTATTTTATTATATTTGCATGGTAGACTATTTCAGTAGTATGCATGATAGGTGTACTACTATATTGCTATGCAGACCTGTTTAGTATATCACCCTTTATTCATGTTGATTTAGAAACCCATTCACTTGGTAGAAGTTAGAACTGCTATGCTGAAATGTTTTATTGTAGTATGAAAGGATAAAAACTATACTAAGTTAATGAACTACCTGGGTGGCAATTGGTCTTGCTCTATTGGTGGTCAAAGTTGAGTGGCTGCTCAGGCCCATTTTCATGGTGTGAACCTGAGTACGTGCACTTGTGAACGGCCACCCAGGAACAAAGAGATTTAAGTCACTCCAAGTTTAGATTGCTTCCAGTGCAGCCACTTGGTATTATGGCTCTGCCTTGACTAAGTAAGTTCTAGGAACCTGATTCCGGCAGATTTCAGCTGATGAACCCCTGGTATGGGTCTGCCCAGAGGAACAGGGGACTGTTTCCCAAAGGTCTCGTCTTCATCTTCACCTTTCCTTTTCACTTCAAGAAGGTCAAGGACAGAATGGGTTGATGAAGTCTCGTGGTGAAAGTGTCACAACCTCTCGAGAGTGTAAAACTATGATCATAGCCGTGTCCCCGGTTACGGACAATTCTGAGCAGCTGGACAAGGATGTTGATGGAAAATCTCCTCATTCCAATTTCATAATAAAATTTGATGGGTGAACTCGGGTATATGAGACCTTGGATGCGTTCCATGGGTGTGTCTCATATTGAAAAGTTGAGTATAAAATGTTTGTGAAAAGTAGGACAAAATTGGCTTTATGCAATAGCCCTCAACCCCACCAGCCAGATAAGCATGTAGTTTTAGTCTTGCCATTTTATAATCCACCATAGTATTCACTTGCCGGCCTGTTACAAGGTATTGACCCAAATTCCCTGGGCTGCAACGTTAATGTTGCAGGTTTTTACGATGACGCGTGAGGACGTCTACTTTTCGAGCTTGCAACCAACATGTATGCCAGTGGCACATGAAGATGATGAAGCTCTCTGTGCTACTTATGTTTCCGCTGCCAAACTTTACATTCAAGCTAGCCTTTGGCTATGCAATTTGTAAAGAATATTTTATTTATGGATCTCGCGATGTAATAATTATTTGACATTGATGCATGGTATTACATCTATTTGTGAATTGCTATCCATACTCGATCCAGGGAATAGCATATTTCACGATGTGTTCTTGCTTTTCTAAGCAAGGGCGTTACATCACGCCTCACCCGCCGCCACCCGACGCTCCCTCCTCTGCCTCCCAGCCCCCTTCACCTTCGACGGCAATGGTCCTCTGCTCCTGTCTACCAGCAGCCATATGGAGGAGGCGCCGAACCCTAGCCCCAGGGCCTCGCCAGCGCCGCCTCTGCTCCGGCGTCTTCACTACGACATGGAGGCCGTGCGCCACTTCTATGCGCCGGATGTGAAGCCAGGCTGCTCGCCCACAAGGAACACCACCAGAGGTCCATTTTCCCCATTCCTTCGTCGCCTTCAAATCCGTGTCTATCATCCTATATTTCAACTTGCTGAAATAGTGTCTGATGCAGCACCACCATGCCTGCCTCCAGGAAGGCTTTTCTGTCCGACGAGCCGCAGAGGCATCCTGCTACATGTCCAGTCCACTAATTTTCCTCTAGCAGGGCTGGCACCATGCACCATCTACCAAGGTAATTCACCACTCCTGCCATCGATGATGGTGCAGCTATGCTTGCCTTGCAGCTTAGTTTTGTGAATGGTGTGCGCCATCTTCTTGCTCCGGATTGTTTGTGAATATAAGACAAATTATTCACTTCGACTATCACTAGTAATTTTAGTAGATAGGAAATTTTTGGATGTACGGACTAGTTGTCTCTTGAGGCAATGTGGCTATGTTTTGCACAAAGAGACTACCGGTCTTCTTCTGTCTAGAATTTATCCACATTTTCCCCTTTATATGCGACCGCCTAGTGCCGCTTATCATGCTCCACACCAAAGATACCGTGCCAACCACCAAAGATACCATGCTAACTATGCTGTAATCCTGCAATGTCCTGAAAACCACTAGTTTTAGAGTTGCTTACCATGGGACTTTGTGAGAGCATGGCTAGTTCATGATGTATTCATGCACTTTTGGTTGCAAATCTGGAAAATCATATTTTCAAGGTCGCCGTCATCGGCACCAAGGGCGCGTAATTACGTCATGTCAAGATCCCCGTCACGCACGCCACTGACGCATGGGAGGGTGGATGAATGGGGTTCAATGACGCAGTCGCCCCAGATGCTGGAGGTTGTGGTGGTCCGGTTTGCCGTCTCTGATGAGGTTCGTTCGTCAGCCTACGATGACGTGCGTGGACTTGTTGGCAGGCTGGGATGCGAGTATGTCGGCATCGCCATCCCTGCCGCCGGCGACATATCCAGAGGACTCGTCTTGGAATTTCCTTTCACCGCAAAGAATGTAAATATTTAGTGTCGACCATGTTTGACATAGAAAGACCAAAGTGCACTTGAAGCTTTCTTTATGTCAAGTTCCTTCTTAGCTAAAGAGGTATATACCCGACAAGAGGAGCGATAATGATCCATGCACATTTCACTTATATTTGTTCGTTTGCTTTATGGCATTTACACTTCCCCATGTTAGAATCAATTGTTTTAAAAGCTTGAATCTACTTTATTTGACAGCTCAACTCGTCTTCTACGTGTAATGTTTATAAATATTTGTCTTCATAAAAAAAAAACAAAGAATTTTTTGAGTAAACTTTAGTCTAATTGTTCAAAAGTCCTCCGGCACGTCCTAATCGCCATACACACGCTCTCTTTAATTAAGAGCATGTTGCTAATTTTGTGAAATTTTTTCGACCAAGCCAGGTAGCTATAATGCAGACTGATGGAGTTACCAACCGTAAACTAATAAAGTTATCGCCCAGTAGTGATGGAGTTACCCAACCTAAACTGATAAACTTACCACCCAGTAGCGATGGAGTTACTTACCCACCCAGAAGTGATGTAGTTACCAACCCTAAGGTGATGAAGTTACCGCCCTTACAGTGATAAAGTTACCAAACCTAAATTGATTAAGTTACCACCCGGTAGTGACGGATTTATCCACCCCAGACTGAAGGAGTTACCAACCGTAAACTGATGAAGTTACCGCCCTCGTAGTGATAAAGTTATCCACCCTAAATTGATAAAATTACCACCCAGTAGTGATGAAGTTATCCACTCCAGACTGAAGGAGCTACCAACCGTAAACTGATGAAGTTACGGCCCAGTAGTGATGAAGTTACCCACCTAGTAGTGATGGATTTACCCACCATAGATTTATGAGTAACAACCCAGTAGATATGGAGTTACCAACCCAGTGATGGAGTTACCAAGCCTAAACTGATGAAGTTACCGCTCCGTAGTGATAGAGTTACCCACCCTAAATTGATGAAGTTACCTACCCAGTAGTGATGGAGTTACCCATCCTAATTAAAGTGATAGATTTACCAACTAGTAGTGATGGATTTACCCATTCTATACTGATTAAATTACCAACCTAGTAGTGATGGAGTTACCCACACTGAACTGATAGAGTTACCACCCAACTATGATGATGTTATCCACCCTATGCTGATGAAGTTACCAACCCGGATTGAAGAATTACCCACACTAAACTGATGGAGTTATCCATGCTACATTGATGGAGTTACCCACCCTAATCTGATAGAGTTATCAACCAGTAGTGATGGAGTTACTCACCCTCAACTGGATGCAATTACCCACCCTAGACTGATGAAGTTACCCACTGAGTAGTGATGGAGTTATCACCCAGTACCCACCTAGTAGTGATGAAGTTATCCACTCAGTAGCGATGAAGTTACCCACCCAGTAGTGATGCAGTTACCACCCAGTAGCGACAAAGTTACCCAACCAATAGTGATGGAGTTACCAACCACTCAATAGTGATAGAGTTATCCTAAACTGATGTAGTTAATCACCATAAATTGATGGAGTTACCCACCCTAAACATATAGAGTTGCCACCCAGTAGTAATATAGTTAGCCATCCAAGACCGATGGAGTTACCCTCCCTGGATCGATGGAGTTACCATCCGTTGTATAATTGCGTCCAAAATGGACCGTTGTGTGGGGTGGTAACTTACATATTACAGCCTGGTAATTTACGTGTTATTGGTTGGTAACTTTTGGGTCCGATTTTTTTTGTCGAAACATATTAATATGAGATCTAGTTTCGAAGATCTCGACGCAACTAGTCCAACAGTGAAAACAGATCATAAATCGCATAAACGGTTGAGCTATAAAACATTTTTAATTTTCGAATTTGGCATTTAATGCGCATGACATCAGCATACTAAAAATAATTTATATTTCTAGCGAAGAGAGCCCCATTTGAAATTTTGGCAGCCCGGGATTTTATCGGCCCGATCCTGAAACGTACAGAAATTAGCAGCTAGGCACACACTTCTTGCACCTAATGACACACTTGGTGCCCGGCGGGACGCCAGCGAGCTTATTAGGCCACCGACCGTGTTGTGTAACACCAACACCTCTTGATACATATCACCTTCCTCCGCCTGCAAGTCGCCGCGGGAGCGCACCTTGCCATCACCGGCGTGCCTCTCTAGGATCCCAGTCCTTGTCTGCCTCTGATGATGACTAGATTGTTCTCGTTTACCGCGGCCCGCCGCCTGCCGCTCTCAAAGTCACGCTGGTGCATGAGAGCGTTCGCCGACTGCTCAAGGTCGACAACGGTGAGAGTGCTGGTGCTGCTCTCTCGGACGGCAAGCGATGAGACTCTGGGGCGAGCACGAGCTGAATCACCATCAAGATCAAGAAAGGTGTCTGTATTGCTAAGCGAGAGTAAATCCATAATAAGGTACAAGCTTTATACTAATGTATTTCATAATGTAATTTGGAGTTGAAAATAAAAATAAATTTGTAGAAGGAGAAACTGGGCAAATTAGCAAGGAATCAGTCTAGTGTGTGGCAAATAATCAAAGGCCAAATAATATGTGGCAAATTATAAAGCTCCAAAATAAAACTTGACAAATTATGTAATCTCCTCATGACCAAGGCCTATTTTTAAACTGGCATCTACGTACCACATATGAACACAGCACACGCAAACACATGTGAAACAAGACAAGGATAGTGCAGAGGAACCACACTTGCCGAGAGAAACTGTGGTGCAGGAACAAGGAGGCAGTTTCCATCGAATCATTGCACTTGCTCAGCACAAAGCATCCCTTGTTTGGCCAACCAACCATGCCGCAGAAAAGTTGTTAGCTATGAAGCAGCGCTGATGCACTACCAGCCGTCAAACTGGTCCTCCCAAAGATCGTGCCTTGTTAACTTGGCCAGATTGCAAGGTATTACGGTATTGGTCCAACGAAGTTATTACCGCGAAGATTCAACTGTTGTAGATTCTGTAGTGCCCCAATGCTTGAAGGAATCGTCCCGCAAAAGTTGTTTGCACTTAAATCTAGTACTTGAAGCGTGCTGGATAGGTTACCAACAGAATGTGGTAGAGATCCATGTAGCTGATTTCCATGAAAATCTAGCCATTCCAGTTCTGAAGCATTTGCCTAGTGATTCTGGGATGTGGCCACTTAATAAATTCGAACTAAAGTCTAGTGTTTGAAGTTTGGATAGATTAAATAATGATGTTGGGACTCTACCCGATAGGCTATTTCCATCGAGGAAGACCCACCGCATATCTGACAGTTTCCCAAGCTCTTCAGGAATGCTTCCCTCGAGCTGATTGTGTCCGAGTCCTATAAATTCCGAGCTGAATGTTTGCGGGATGGTTCCTGTGAGGTCATTTCCATATAAAGACAACAATTCCAGTTCTTAAGCATTGCCCAGTGAATCTGGGATGTGGCCGCTTAACATATTCATACTCAAGTCTAGTTCTCGAAGATTGGATAGATTAAACAATGTTGTTGGGACTCTACCTGATAGGCTATTTCCACCTAGTACCACCCACCGCATGTCTGGCAGTTTCCCAAGCTCTTCAGGAATATGCTTCCCTCGAGCTGATTGTCTTCGAGTCTTATATTCTACTATCCGAAAGGTCGAGCGTTTCCCTTTCTCTCCGATTTTTGATGGTCACTGGTGTATTTCTCCGTTCGCCATCTGTCTATGCTCCGTTGGTTCCTTGCCATCCTGTGTTTTCGCCCGCGGTTTATGCGTCTCTTCGTCCTCCGTCCTCATCCCTTCCCCGTTTTGCGTGCTTCCTCATCCCCTTCCCGTTTTCCGTGCCTCTGGGCCATGGGCGTACGTTCGTCTCGGCCCGCGTGCTCCACTGTTTCTTTGGGCTCCTACTATATGCCATTTGCTCAATCGTGCCACGCGAGCTGTCTGCTAGGTTTAATTTCACATCAGTCGGCTTGCAAATTTGTCTTTTGTTCCCGTTTGTCAAAGCGGGGCACAATATGCCACATCGTTCCAGAGAGCCCGCTCGCCTCCCATACCTATCCTCTCCTCGGGACTACACATCGAGAAGGCCATTCGCGGCCAGCATGCCGTCAAAATGGAAGGTCGCCGCCGCAATCCTTTCCTCCCATTCCCCCCTGAGCTCTCTCGCTCTCCTCTTCGAGCTCCCCATGGCAGTAGCCTCCTCTTCCTCCCTCTTTCTCTCTCTCTCTGATCTGGATCCTGGAGAGGGAGCATCGGCCACCGGGGAAATCAGGGTCGTCACCGGTGATGGGGAGGAAGCAGAGGCTACAGGGGAAGGTCGGGTCTTCCTCGGCGATGGGGAGGAAGCAGCGGCCACGGGGTGCCCCCACGATGCTACCCCACAGGGGTGGGGTGGCGTGGCTAACATCGCGTCCTCGCCGCGGTCGTCGCCGGTTTGACGCCATGGGATTTGCAGCCACAACGCCTCCCTCTTCATGTTAGGTATAATATTTTCTGTTTTTAGGTTTCCTTTCTATCTTTTCTCTCCCTTTGCGAGCCTGACGTTTGCCAGTATGTGTTTGAGGGTGAGCCGTGAGCCGGTGAGCGCCGTTGCGTCGATGCAGACATGAGCACTAGGGCCGCGCCAACCAGCACGAGATAGGAGGCCGTGTTCGCTGCTGCTTCCTGCTGCCCAGAGAGGTGTTGCCCCAGGCCTTGTAGTGTGGATGCTGACGCTGGCTAGGACGGCCACCATAACATTGATGTTGGCTTGAGGATGAGGACACTTGACAGCGGAAAGAGAAGGTCCAAGTAGGCTGGACGCACGTTGTCCAAGATCTAGATATTACCGCTTGCTGTACACCACATCCACCAATCTCACAGTTCAATCCGGTAAGTTTTGTTGAATTCATGTCTAGATTTGTGCTTTATGAAGGTACGCTAATTAGTGTGCTGGTTTCAGATATGGGGAGCACTGCAGGATGTGCTTACACGCGGCTCCTTGCACTCCAGAGGTTGATCTTTCTTCCTAGGTTTCGATTCAGATCGTCCACAGCTCCTCCTCCTCATCCACTCCTCATCGACGAGAGAGGCTAGCCGTTGTTGTCTGTGCTCCGTACAATTGAGTTCTCTGAAGTGTTCGCCTAATTGTGGACTGTAATATAAATGCCAGAAAGAGAAGGTGAGTATTGTATGATAGATTGAGTCTTACTTTTCTATCTATTTGTTTTCTCAATAGCCTGGAAATTGCATTATTGATTGAGTATTGATGATAATTGGATTTGTTGGTTCTTTCTGCTGTCTTAAATGATTTTACGGAAGACTGGTTTGTCTGAGACGATCTTCTTCCTCCTAAGTTCGTCTGAGACGATATGCTCTGCCTTGTGTGTAGGTTGGTGCTGGGGTTAGCGCCTACATCGCAGCCTAGAAGAGTAAGTTAAATACTTATTAAGCACCCATCCACCCAGCAACAAATGAAAAAAGTACCTCTTGGTTCCTCAAGATTTCTGGAGAACAAAATTGACATATGGGTCTTGTAGTTCCTGCTGTGTACACCCACATCGATCTATGAATAGTTCGGTTTCCTTACCTATCAGTTTGTGAGAAGAGATCAAGATTCTTGTAGTGGTACTGATGGTTAATTAGTTTCTTACAGTGAGTTGCTGTTGGATTCTACACACACACACTCAATTTGGTGAATTCAAACTCCAGCTAGAGAATGAACTCTGAGGCTTCAAAACACAGGAACACTCGATGGGGATTTCTCTGGAAGTCTGTCGATTCTATTGCAACTCAGTCAGATAAATACATTGGTTATTTACAAGTAGCTCCCTACACAGTTTCTAAAACCTAACAAGGTCCTCCAACACTCCCCCTCAAGATGGGGCAAATATGTCTATTAGCCCCATCTTGTCACACAGATTTAGAAACGAACCTACACTCACACCCTTCGTTAATACATCAGCATACTGATCTCCAGTTCTAACAAAATGTATTTGAAGTGTTCCTTTCTCAAGCTTCTCCTTAATGAAATGCCTGTCGATTTCTATATGCTTAGTTCTTTCATGCTGAATTGGGTTGTTTACAAGGTTGATGGCTGCCTGATTATCACACTTAAGCTTTAGTGGCCCTTTTCTGAATAGTCTAAGTTCAGTCAATAACAACCGAAGCCATAATAACTCACATAATCCGGATGCCATGGAGCGTAGTTCTGCTTCAGCTGTGGATCTGGCTACCACTCCTTGTTTTTTACTTCTCCAACTCACCAAATTTCCTCCCACGAACATGCAGTATCCTGAAGTAGATTTCCTATCATCAAGACACCCAGCCCAGTCAGAGTCTGTATATCCTTCAATTTCCATGTGCCCATGATTTGAAAAAAGAATTCCCTTTCCTGGACACCCCTTAAGATATCGCAGTATTCTATTTACTGCATTAAGATGAGCTGATCGAGGATCATGCATATATCTACTCACCAAGCTTACTGCATATGCGATGTCAGGTCTAGTATGGGATAGATAAATTAATCGTCCCACCAACCTTTGATATCTCCCCCTATCAACAGGTTCCCCTGAGGTGGCTGTTATACGAAGATTCTGTTCAATTGGTGTTGCAGCAGGCTTACTTTCAAGCATGCCAGTTTCAGCAAGAAGATCGAGTACATACTTCCTTTGAGAAAGATAAATACCTTGAGTTCCATAAGCAACCTCAATTCCAAGAAAGTAATGAAGAAAGCCCAGATCCTTGACTTCAAATGACTTGGCCAACATTTTCTTTAGGCATGCTATCCCATCATCATCATTACCTGTGATCACAATGTCATCAACATACACAATAAGGATAACAATCTTGCCACTCCGGTGTTTAAAGAAAAGGGTGTGATCTGCATTGCTTTGCTGATAACCCATAGAGCATATCTCCTTCCTAAACCGTCCAAACCATGCTCTAGGTGACTGTTTCAACCCATATAGAGATTTTTTTAGCCTACACACTTTACCGTCCGTCTCTTGTGTACCAAACCCAGGGGGAATCTCCATGTACACTTCTTCCTTTAAATCACCATGTAAGAAAGCATTTTTAACATCCATCTGGAAGAGTTTCCATCTTTTATTTGCAGCTACTGAAATTAGAGTTCTTATTGTATTCATTTTTGCCACTGGAGCAAATGTCTCATCATAGTCCACACCATAGGTTTGACTATATCCCTTAGCCACCAATCTAGCTTTATATCTTTCCACTTTACCATCTTGATTTTGTTTTACGGTAAACACCCATTTACAACCAACAATATTTTTTTTAAGTACCCAAGTATTGTTTTTGTCAAGCGCCTCCATCTCCTCCATCATAGCTTTCCTCCATTCCGGGTATTGTTTTGCTTCCTGCCAGTTATGTGGTATAGGTAAAGTAGAGTCCAGTGCAGCTATGAATGCTTTGTATTGGGGGCCCATATATGAATATGAAACATAATTAGAGACATCATATTGGGACAGCTTTGATGGTAATTTACCAGCAGTAGTGCGATATTGTTTTCTTAGAGCTATAGGGAGATCTAAATCATCATGTGGAGGAGAGATTATACCATCACTTGCAGAAGGACTTGAACTTGAGTCATGCAAATCTGGCTGTACTTGGGCTTCAGGGTTTTGGCTCAATGTGATTTCTTCCCCCCTTTGCAATTCATCATTCTCAGCTCTCTGTCTCCGTGTGTAAACCTTAAGGTTTGGTGGCCACCTTGATCTTTTAGTTTGATTCTCTTGCTGCTCCCCCTGAGTGTGATCTTGTTCAGCATTTGATGTATCTTCATCTCTACCATTAGGCTCATCTTCATCTCTACCATCAGGCTCATCTCCAGTTGGAATTACTCCAACAATCATCTTCTGTGAAGTTGCATCATTGTCTTGTCTTCTCTTCTCTCATCTCCCCCTGTCCTCAAGACTCCATCTGAGCTATCATCATTGAACAAATCAGGGAACACATCAGTTAAGTCAGTAGGTTCTCCATAAAAGGGTACATTTTCCCTAAAGGTCACATCCATACTCACAAACATTCTCCTCTCCGAAGGACACCAGCATTTGTAGCCCTTCTGCTTACCAGAATACCCAACAAACACACATTTCACTTTTATTTTTTAGTACATACACCCAAGTAGTCCTAGTGCAACAGTCAATAAATGTAACAAAAGATTTGTATCCATAAAGCGACCACACCCCACTAGGACCCCACACATCTGAGTGGATAGTTTGAAATGGCACCATACTTCTGTGATCAGATGAAGTATATATACTACGGGTCAGCTTCCCATACTGACACGCATCACATACTAGACTTTCTTTGCAGATTTTACTATAGAGGTGAGGATACAACTGACCCAGGGTATTAAAGGCCATGTGTCCCAGCCGTCGATGATGAAGAAGGAATTCTTGCAATGGTGACTGAGAGAGAACAGTAGCAGCCACAGGTGTCGTATCATCATCCAAGTAGTAGAGGCCATCTCGCATTATTCCTGTCCCAAGGACTTTCCATGTCCCGAGTTCCAGAAACACACACCATGTTGGGTAAAAAATAGCAGCACAATTGAGCTCCTTGGTAATGCAGCTAATGGACAGCAAATTAAGTGGGAATGAGGGAACATGTAACACAGATGAGAGGGGCATATTAGAACCACACATTACTGTCCCTGTCCCCATAACAGCCTGGGTAGAGCCATCAGCTAACCTCACACTTTGCCTCTTTAAATCGGGAGCATAGTCACTAAAATTCTGATAAGAGCCAACCATATGTTTAGAAGCTCCAGAATCTATTAACCATGGCACATCAGCATTTTTATGACATATGGTAGGAGAAGTGTTACCACGGAAGTTTGTGGGTACAGCACATGTGGATCTTTTGATGGTCCCAGTAGCTTGCTTACCCTCTCTAAATTTACACCACTTCTCCCAATCATCAACTGTCATCTGGACCTTCACCCTGCGTGATGCTTCCTTATTGACTGCAGAAATACATGCTCTTCTCATTGGTTCTTCTCCATAACTCTCACTAAGGAGATCCCAGCAGAAATCTTTTAAATGACCACGTCTTCCACAATGGTCACAATACCACACACTGTATCTTCTAGAAGATGAATTAGCTTCCTTCGACATTTCCTCAAACACCGTAGATGCACACACAACACTCATTCAAGCTGGGCAGAGCCACAAGCAATAATGTCCCAAACTACTTAATGAGAAATTCCAGGCAGCACCACCGCGGCTTTAGCTTCACACAAATCCCCTCTGCTGCTTCACTAGCACTAACTTCACCTCTTTCTCTTCTTTTTTCCTTCCGCTGCTGCCTCGCACTTCTCCGTCCACAAGCTACGCCTTCTCAGCTGCTTCACGCAGTCTCTGCAGGGCCAATCTCCAAGTGATAACAGCCGCACCTGGTCTGCAGGTCGTATACGCGTGCTGCTGGCCGCTGGCCACCAGTGATTCCTTCGATTTCGAGCAGCCACACACCACGTCCTCCTCCTTCCCTTCGATGTCTTCCGCTCTGCTTCAACCTCTGTACTCGGCTGCAGCTAGGGCCAAGACGCAGCACCTCCTCTTCACCTGCAAATCCCCCACTGTTTCCGCCACCACCCAGCGCCTCCAAATCACAGCCGACTGGAGCTCGGGATGGCTAGCCAACCTTGCTCTGATACCATGTTGGATTCTACACACACACACACTCAATTTGGTGAATTCAAACTCCAGCTAGAGAATGAACTCTGAGGCTTCAAAACACAGGAACACTCGATGGGGATTTCTCTGGAAGTCTGTCGATTCTATTGCAACTCAGTCAGATAAATACATTGGTTATTTAAAAGTAGCTCCCTACACAGTTTCTAAAACCTAACAAGGTCCTCCAACAGTTGCACTATTGTTGATCTTCCAACTATTCTTATTTTGCGAAGCATTAACATTTTCCTTCCATTGGTATATTATTCGATATTTGGTCCAATCTCTTATCTTATAAGTTGTACACATGCTTTGTTTAGAAAACATGAGGGGAAGACCCATCGAGGCCAGGAGAAGGACGACAACGAGGTGTGGGAGGCCGCACTGCAGTGGTGGAATCCAAGACCTATGCAATCTTGCTTCTCCTCTTCACTTTGATCAAGGTCTGGCCCTTCTCCCCTGTAGGCATACTATTTTGTTCTCTTTACAATGTTTTCTATGACTACAAGCGGTTACAATTTTGGAAAAAAAGAAGCATGGAATTCTGTGGATGGTAAGAGGCTCCTGAGGTCAATTCACCCACTACATGCAGAGCAAACCTGTTGGTAATCCTCCCTTTTTCATTCGCTTGCAGACCATAACATGCAGTTTTCCGAGCTCTTGGATGGCTGGCTGGCCGACCCATAAACAAAATATACAAAAGGTGAATTACAGTTTGCCATTTTTAAGTTTTTATCTTCCCATGTTTTTAGCTACGTACCAGCTGTAGTTACTTTCAAGCCTGAATGGTGCATAGTTGATAGTTGTCATCCTTGGTTCCTGCTTGGTTTCCACTGTGTGTTACAGGTTTCGTTGCTTGCACACTTTATGATTTATTCAAAGTTTATCTCTGACTGTACGTTGTTACAGAATACAGATAAAGAGACATGTATGCAATTGATTGTGTTAATCTGTTCTTTTTTGTCCTTTGACAAACAACTTAATAATATTATCGTTCCATGTATGTATATCTCACCATCGCCTTTCTTACTTATTATCACTAAATTTACTTGGAACCAGTTGGATTCCTACTGGTACATATTTTTTGCTCTACAAATGTACTTGAAGAAAAGAAAATACAAAAAATCATTAAGATCTCACGCGCAGGCAGCATCCCGTGCTTAAAAGTCTTAGTATTGCTAGCTTTCTTCTTACCCTCAATGACGCCATGGCAAGTTCCTCTTTAAATACAGGAACCATGGAAGAAGATTTTCTATTTTCATGCAAAGGAGATGTGCTGGCTGAAACAAGCAGTGATGTTTTTTCTTGCAATGAGTAGTACCAATCTGATGAGTAGAGGTTGTGAATCTTTTTTCTGTGATTTCGCTCTTTAGTATGGCAGCAGCAGAAAGAAATTTAGAGAACACGCGGCCTCTGAAATGAAATCTTTGTTTCTACTTTCTAGGATGAATAATTGGATTTGAGTGGATAGTGAATAGATATGGGATCAACTTTTTAGCATGCTGTACATCAGGTAAGGTACTCAGGTTGCATGTGAGATCCTGAGTACATACGTACTAAAATTATTGTGATTCGAAAATTATCTTATTATGTAAGACTTCTCAACTTTATTATTTGGTCATAGCGGTTTTTTGAATAGGGACTGAAGCACAACAGAACAAACTGGCAAGCCTATTGAAAGGTTATGTATAAATGCCGAGTCTTCACTCCAAGAGCCTCACTGACATGGTGAATATGTGCTATGGCGCAGCTGGAAATCGATGGGCTAATTTCATTGCAGTTGATTACCACAAGGTAAACGTCAAACTGGTGCTGTTGAAGTACTGTCCAGCATTTTCAGTTTTGCTACCGTATAATAACCAAGTTTATATTGTTGAGACAATTCATTGATATTTCTGAACTGAACTAATCCAGAGAAACGACGGAGGTGGCGTGTTCCAATACACATATCTGCTCAACGGGAGGCTCCTATGTAGATGGCAGTACATCAATGCCAGTACATATTTGGTGCCTCTCCTTTCCAATTCTCCTACGTACGTCCTTCAATTTGACTCATAAGAATTACTCAACTATACTTGGTTGTGGTTTAAAAATTGATTATTTTGTAGAATCAATATTACTTCGAGTTGAGGACGGGCGATATTTCTCTCTTTGATGTGTAAGGAAACTTGAGAAAAGAGAGGCAACTTATACGCCTCTGTATTAGTATTCGACTGTGATTTGAAATTCAAAGTGCGTGTTTTCAGTTGAGTCAGATGTGCTGACAGTTGAAAAAAGGGAATCAAATATGTAATCTGCTAATTATGTGGCTTCAATCAAGGTTTCTGCAAGGCTTGAACTTATAATAGTCAAAAAATAGAGTCAGTTGTGCTGATTATGTTGCACCAGTTCAAAGTTGTGCAAGGCTGCTGAATTATATCTTACCTGAAGGTGTCAATTAAAAAGAAACCTTGAATTTGTTCAATAAGAACATATGTTTTTATGGATTTCTAAATGTAAACCTAGATATTTTTGGAGGTAATAGTATGTAGAGTATGTTACCATTTTGCTTTGGATGCGATAAGAAATATCGAACAACCTCCACATAGTATGTACTAGATATAAAGTTGCTTGATTGGATTTCTTGGCTGTTACTTATTGCTTACGGTTTCTCTACGATAGATGTTACTTACTGTTCTTTTGGTTTCACCAGCACTTGAGAGGGAGCTTACTATGTTGGCAAGCTGTGCTCCACCGCGACGACCACAAGCGGCTCCTCTGCTGGACCTGGGATCACCAGCATGGCCAGTTGGTTAGCATAGATCGAGCACTCAGGAGTGAAGATGATAGAGAACTTGCTGGCTCTCCATGCTGCCACTAGATTTGGAGCTCCGGATTTTTTTTCCTTTTGCTTTGTCAGGACGATTGGTATTGCAGATGATAAAAAAATGTCTTAGTGGTAAATAGCTTATCTTTTAGTGCAACTAAGACAGTCATATTGACTCCAACGTATACATGGTATGATGTACCTTCGGTTTACTTTCACTTTTGGCGATTCTTTATTCAGAAGCTCCTATGGTATTGTAGGTTTGCTAACGGGTAGCCTATTTATATTTTAATTAAGGTCTATGTGTTTCACTTTCCGCTTTTGTATCATTAGAAATGTACACTATTTATTGTGGTAGGCATGATGTATTTGATCTACAGCTAGCATATCAAGTCAATGGAGAATGCACCATGTCGTCTTTCAGGTTTCAACTTGTCACTCCAACCAGTAAGCACAAGCGAAAAACTACAGACGCAGCGCGGCGTGACGCCGCGCCGGCCTTGGCTAGTATATTCTAAGTGTGTGATGTTGCTGAAGGTTGGCGGGATGGTTCCGGTGAGGTTATTATGGTAAAGGTCCATACCCACTGATTGGAGAGGGAATCTATGTGTCGTGGAATTGAACCCACTAACATGATACCAGGTAGGTCTAGCCATTGGAGTTCGGAACAATTTGTAAGTACAGTAAGTAAATCTGGAATGTTCCCCTGCAATAAGTTGTCATCAAGAAAAAGGCTCTCTAACTTTTTAAGACGATTGAGAGAGGGCAATCGGCCAGAGAAGTGATTGTATGTTAGGTTAAGTTCCCTAAGGAATGTTAGGTTTCCTAGAGAGGGTATGATTTGGCCTGTGAGGTTCAGGTCGCCGAGTTCTAGGGCCGTAACGTGCCCTGGGTGCCTTCTGCTGCAGCTGACACCCCGCCATATACAGTGGTGGATGTTGTTGTTCCAAGAGTGCAAGGCTCTTGTTGGGTCATCTGTGATGGCCTCTTTGAAATCGAGCAGTGAACGACGATCTGTCATGTTACCATGAACCACGGAGCAATGGGTGCCACTAGCTCCACAGAACAGCAGTAACAGTGTTTCTAGCACAGGCATGCTGAGTCGCAGAGATCCTTGAATGCCCATTACACTAGTAGAAAACAGGGCTTCAGTTCGAAGCATTAGTCTCGGTTCCAATTGGAACCGGGACTAATGCTCCGATTCCAACGGCCAGAAACGGCTATATCGTGCGGCCACCTTTAGTCCCGGTCCGAATGGGACCTTTAGTCCCGGTTCGTGTTACGAGCCGGGACTAAAGGTTTTGCGCCAGGCTGCCGGAGGCTCCGGGACCTTTAGTCCCGGGTCGTGTAACCACCCGGGACTAAAAGGTGTATCTGTATAAAAGGCACCCGACCCAGAAAATCCTCTCCCTCTCTCTCTCTTCGCGCGCGCCACCTCTCCGCCGCCGTCGCCGTCACCGGCGCCATCTCCCTTGACTGCACCAGCGAAATCCTAGGTGAGAATTTTTTTTTTTTAGAATTTTGTGTAGAATTGTTAGAATTTTTGTGTAGAATTTCATGTAAAATTGATAGAATTTTTGTGTACAATTTTTTATAGAATTTTTGTTTACAAATTTGTGTAAAAACGTGTTATATTTGTGAACATAATAAGTAATAGAAGTGAAATGATGCCGAAAATAAAAAATTTGGTTTGAAATTTATTAGCTCAATGATTTAATAGATGATTTAGATTGGTTAGAAAATTAGTGTTACCAGAAAATGCTGACGCATTTGGTATGTCTATTGGTCAATTGTTAGGCTATGAACAAGCGCCAATGTGTGAGATGGCACGGCAGTATGTCAAAGGGCAGGCTCTGGTCAGTCATGTGGAGGAAACACAGCTATCAATAAATATGCGAATGTGCACAATTGGTACATGACGGTAACAAGAAAGTACTCGAAAGAATGGCTTTCGGCGGACGTTGGAAAGGAGCATCACTTCAAAGATTACTTGATATATATTCAAATGAACGAATTGTTTCAGTTATACAATCAGCGTGCCCTCGACAAATCTATTCTCCGTTGCTATTGTCTGTAAGTGGTTTATTTCTGTAATTAATTAAGTCTGTAGCTCAGCTCGTTCATTGCCCGTAATATATTATCCTGACTAGCTATATTCTTTTATACGCTATTATGCAGAATGAAGATGCTCGAATGCAAAAGAAATAATGTCTATGACATTGGGTTCATTGACCCATATATCGTCAATGAACATACGTTACATGAGCACCCCAAAGACGTGGAGCATGATCTGTACACCTTTTTAGTTGGGAACCATTTCTGTAAGGAAATACTATTTCATAACAACTTCAAGTGAGTGTTTCTGTCTTGTACACATTCTTTTTTGCTTACTCGATGTTAAGTGTAATTGATGAGTTATGCAAATGTAAACGTCCGCAGTTTTCACTGGATTTTGCTAAGCATTGAACCTGACAAGTCCCGAGTTGAAGTCATAGACTCATTAAATAGGGACGAAAAGCAGTGGAGCGACATGAAAGCAATGCTCCAGAAGTAATTTCAATCATTATCGCGTTATATCGGCCTCTTTCGTTCATTTCCTGATATTCAGTAATTAATAACTCATTTGTTTATTTTCTTTGCCGAGCAGGTGTTGATCACGGTTCAAAAAGAAAGTACAAGGTCCATTCGACAATGTGCTAACTTATAAAACGGTGAAGGGTTTGGAGCAGCCACGGGGGACTCATTTATGTTGATTCTACGTTTGCAAGTATATTCGGTCGTGAGCGGAAAGCTGATACGAACTTACTTCAAGTACGTAAACAATATTCATAGTTTTATTTATTACCATCAATTGTGTTCAGTTTCATTCAACTTATAGATATATATACATATTTATCTCCTTCTTAAAGATCATGAATATACGGGAGAAGCTCCTACCAGACGAGCGCATA
Source organism: Puccinellia tenuiflora (assembly GCA_012064385.1). Lineage (NCBI taxonomy): Eukaryota > Viridiplantae > Streptophyta > Magnoliopsida > Poales > Poaceae > Puccinellia > Puccinellia tenuiflora. The sequence continues at coordinate 967,548 of QRDG01000621.1, read as the reverse complement.
CGAGGAATTCAAGAGGAATTGGCCGGATTTCTGTTGAAGGAGGTCATTGATAGCAAGGGAGAACGTCATGCGGAGGACGATGAACTAATTTAGTGATCTCCATGTAATTAAATAGTTGTATATATCAAATTGTATATATGTATGCTCGCAAGAGATCGAATATTATATATATGCATCAACGTGTGTACTGTGTGTATATAGTAGCGTATAATATGTGTACGGAAACATGTTTGAAATTAAAATGAAACACAAATTGAAAAAAGAAATGAAATGGAAAACACAAAACGAAAAAAAAACACAAAATCCGGCCGCGACAGAGAAACAGCAGAAAACCCTGCCACAGCAGGACATGCTTTAGTCCATATTCGTGTTACAACCCGGGACTAAAGGTCCTCTAGCCCGGACCGCTACGCGCGGCCTCGTGGACGGCCTTTTTGTCTCGGGTCGTGGCAAACCGGGACTAAAGGGGGGGGGGGGGGGAGGGGGCCTCTAGTCCCGATTGGCTAGTCCCGGATGGGAATCCGGGACTAAAGCCAGTTCCGACCCGGGACTAGAGGCCCGTTCTCCACTAGTGTTAGGTCCCTGTTGCCTACAAAGGGCAGTGGATGATGTCAACACAACACAGTCCATCGAATTAAGAATCAATATTGGTGTAACTTCTACATACAAACGAGGAATACAAATGGGTCAACTTTTTTTTTCAATCGGAGAAGAGTGATTGAAAGGGTCCGCCGTGGTAAAAACCGAAGATAAGCACGCTAACTCCTATAGCACTTCATAGTAAAGTACTAGCATGATCCCTGGGTGCATATCACTCCAATATTTTGGACTTAACGAAAAATCATAGATCTAAATTAAAATAGGACTGTGCTACCTAGGGCACGTGCCCTAGATTAGCCGTCCGTGGGCACGGATGAAATTAGGTAATTAGCCCATGCATGCAGTTAACTAGCCAACCCGCGTATGAACTTTTTCATTGGATCCCAAACTTTAAAATGTTTTATCTCTTGAACCGTAAGTCAAAACTCAGATCCGTTTTCACGGTTAGCTTAGTCGCGTCGAGATCTTTGAAAGTAGATCCCATGTTGATATGTTTTGATAATATTTTTTTCTCGACTCTAGTTGCCAGGTTATAGTCACTTGGTCACCAGGGTATTACCATGTTGGTCACCAGGTTAAAATCAAAAAGTTACCGGGTTATTTGAATTTTGCTACTCACTAATATAGGCCTTTCCTGATATTAATGTGATATTTTATGTGTTTAGAGTAGATCAAATATCCAGTTTCTGGACATATAGATCATCTCCATGAGGAAAACATGTAAATATTATCTCATATTTTTGTGTTATTTAGATGGTAACTGTTAACCAGTAGCATGGCAACTACGGTATAATAACCTGGCAACTTATGACAGAAAGAAAGTCGTCACCGTATGTCTTTTCTAATGTTACCTTAGTTGCCAGATTATAGTCACTTGGTCATCAGAGCATTGTCATGTTGGTCACCAAGTTAAAATCGAATGGTTACCAGATTATAGTATGGCAACTACGGTATAATAACCTGACAACTCATGACGAAAAAAAGTCGTTAAAACATATTAAGATGGGATCTTGTTTTGAAGTATTAATCGAGACGAACCCAGCGGTGAAAACAGATCATCATTTGGATCAACGGTTTAGAAGATAATTCATTTCGAGTTTTCGAATATGAAAAAGATTCCTTACATGCATATAATCTTTGGTCCCTCCGCTCCTATAGGGACAGATTCCACCACCCACCCGCCGGATTAAGAAGATTGGTAGGGCACGTTTGCATAGTAGATTAATCGATTAAAATAAATCAAAACATTAGATAAGATAACAAGCCTGGCAGAAAGGTACAAGCAAAAACAGATGATTACCAAGTACCTCTGCTTGTAATCAGGAAGAGAGATGATACGCAGTTACGCAACTCTGCTTGGTAGTAACCAGGACGACAGCCTTTTTCTGCTCTGGTTTTGCCGGTTGGCGGTAATTGAGCTGTGAGGTGTGTGCTGCTGGATACTCAGCTATCTCATGCCCCCAGGGTTTAAGAACACCTTTACAGCATCGTCACATCCACTCGTTTTGGCTTCACCTCCAGCAGCGGAGACCTTGCCCTCAGTCATACTTGCCTACTTTTCACCCCCCACACAACCACACGCGTCGCTGTTTGAGCTGGGCAAGATTATAGCTGCATATCAGGTTCGATACTTCTCAGCCACAGCTGGGGCAGAGACCATCTACGTCAGTCCACGACATGAGTGCTGAATTTTCCACAAGGGCAAAATGCAGCAGGCAGAACGGCAGCAACCTCGTGAACAAATCATTGCTTAGTCGCGCCATCCCATGGATCGAGATTTAGTTTAGGAACCCTCTGATCGAGAGTAGACAAGCACTCATGTCGTGAACAAATCATTGCACGATATACAGTGGTTCGTCGAACACAGGATTAGACGGCAAAAGACATGTAACACAAAGCTCTATAGCCTCGCCCTCGTAGTTTTCATGTACCACAACAAGTTCCTGAGACCCATCTGAAAGTCCCATTGACCGGATGGCAGCAGGAGAAGCCTTCTTAATCGACAGGAGGTGAAAACACACATTAAGATGCAGCGCATCTCAACATATAGGATACAAAACGATAAAAGCTTCAACCAACAAGGAAATTCCCACTGCAAGAGATCAGCTATAGTGGAAATATACGGCTTTTATCGTTGTACTCAAGCCAGGTTATGATTTTTTCTCTCACAAAATATTAGATTACAACTATATTATCCAGGGGTGAGAGAGCTGCGAGGGCTGGACGAAACTATAGGAGAGGACGGGTCAAGAACTCAGGATGATTCTCTTCTGGCAAGGGAGCTGTCCAAGGACCAAAGATTTATTGCAACAACAATGTTTCTGTAATTACCGTACGAAAAAAAAAAATTATCCAAAGGGGTCGAATTTTCATTTACCGGAAAATACGCGAGAAATTACCGCCCAAATTTTTTCAAACAAATTTTGAATGCATAATTTATTAGGAAGTGCTAATTAAGTTTTTAAGTCTGTACACGCCACTGATCATAACAAACGGTCGTGCGTTCACTTCGCGACTGTCTGGAAGTTAGGATGGGATGTCTGGAAGTTAAGATGGGAATGAGCCGGGTCGATCCGTTAGGTCACTACCCCGACCCAAAAGGTCAAGGCCAATGGGCAACGTGGTTCGGCCTTGAACTATAATTGGCTCCGACACCGAATGACCGTTGGGTCAGCCGGTCAACCCATTTCCGCGACTTCAACTTCACTCGCAGTACAACTTGACTATGCACTAGTCGGTTATGCTTTGGTTCTTGTGTTAACTAGATCCAGGTATTCTGGATGTGGTAAGGGCATCTCCAGTCGCCGCCCCCATAGACCGTCCGGATCGGCGCCGGAACAAGCGCTATGGGGGGCGTCCGGATGAGATTGCGGCTATGGGGGCCGCCCCTCCCCAGTCGTCGCCCCCAAAACGGGCGCCCCAAAATTCAAATAAACAATGTTCAATTAGAGCTCATAAATTTGATCATAAATTCGAAGTTTTGAGGCACAAAATCAAAAGTGACGGCCACATATAAGTTCAAAGTCTAGGCCCGTTGCAGACTGCGCACAGCGCACGGCGACGAGGCACTCGTCCTACCGGCTGCGGCGGCGCTTCTCTCTGGGGTCCTAATCTGAGCGGGGAAGGCCAAACCTTCGGCCATGGATGCGCCAAACCTTCTGGGCCGCCGTCTTGTCGCGCCGGCCTTTGCGTTCCTTGGTGCTTGCCTGACGCCGGGCGATGTCGATCTGCCAATCCGCGTCCGACATCCCTTCCGGCCTCGGCAGGGGCGGGCGCGCCTTGTTGCGGCGCTTGACACTGAGCGTGGTGCCCACCGGCGCCTTGGCCTTCGGCGGTGCCTTCTCCTTCGATGGTTTCGGCATGCGCGGCGGACCCATGGTGACGAGGGAGGTGGAGCGGTAGTGAGGGAGGTGGAGCGGCGATGTGGGAGGTGGAGCGGGAAGGGGCGGGGCGGGATGTGAATTTGGCGGGAGGGAAAAGGAATAATGACGATGGGCGGCAAAATTGGCACCGTTTTGGTGTGTCAATGACACGGCGGGCCCGCACGCGCGTCGTTTCGCCCGGCGCTACCGCAACACGCCCTTGCGCGTGGGGTTGGGCTGGTAGCGCCGGACGAAATAACGGGCCGCTCCGGACGAAACCGGCCTATGGGGCGCGCGACTGGGCGCCGTTTTTCGCTCGGGCGCCCCATAGGCTATGGAGGGGCTATGGGGGGCACGACTGGAGATGCCCTAAGATCGATATATGTACTTGTCTTGTATTCTACAGTAGCAGGCCGGCCCGCCTACCCTAACAGGCTGGCCCGTGTATGCTAACAGGCCGACCCGTGAATGCTAGCAGGCCGGCCCGCCTACACTAATAGGCCGACCCGTGTATACTAATAGGTCGGCCCGTGTACACTAAAAGGCCGGCCCGTGCATGCTAACAGGCCGGCCCGTGTACACTAACAGGCCGGCCCGTGTACACTAACAGACCGGCTCGCGCACACTATAAGGCCGGCCCACCGACTCTAGTAGGCCGGCCCGCTAAAGTTTGACGGGCCAGCCCACGTAACTCTTACATGCCTTACTTGGGCCTACTATCTACCACGGTTGGCAACCGTGGTAGAAAGAGATGACGGCATCACGGCGGACTTAACGGTGTTTGCCACGTGTCCGTTAGGTTCATCTACCGCGGCCACTTTTTCGTGGTTGATGCGCGCCCCATCTACCATGATTTCGGCCGTCCGTGGTAGAACGTTTTGCCACACGGTTTCTACCACGGTACCCCATTCGTGGTACAAAACTATTAACCACGAAAAGTGGCCTTTCTACCACGAAAATCAAGCGTGGTAAAAAGCAACTTTTCTTCTAGTGCTTCATCCATCTCCGAGCTCCACCCGTATTCGTCGATCTCCGTCTCACCGTACTGGTTGGTGTAGACCCTGCCGATGGCATGCTTCTCCATACCTCGGCGAGCTTCTCCCGATATCTCAACTCCTTTCATCACCTGCCCCACGGTGGGCGCCAACTATCGTGGGGTTGTCACGACAAGTACTTCCCTCGGGAAGCTAAGTTGTGGGGACATCGTGATTGAAGTACGGGAGCTTGTCTAGCTCAATGAGGGACAAAGGGTTTACCCAGGTTCAGCCCCTCTCGATGGAGGTAAAGACCTACTTCATGCTTGTTCTTTATTGCTTGGTATTTATATCGATTACAAGGCTCGATCTCGCTAACTCGAGTATCGGCGACTACGAGACTTGAGAGCTTTCTTGAGACTTGTTGATCTAAGGTCCAGGAACCCCCTTATAAAGACGGCCGGGTCCCTGGACGTTCTAGCTTTTATGCCGATTTACACACAAATACGGAGTCCTACTCTAGGTTCTTGCCTTCCAAGTTGGTACTCCGGGTTGTATTGGGACTCCGGTCTTGCCGTGTCCTTTCTCTTTAGCTAACTCGTGGCGGGCTTCTGGCTTGTCTTCAGCCCAGCCCATGCTGCTAGAAGTGTAACCCATCTTGGGCCTTTTTGGTCATGGTGGGTCCACTTTTCGACTCCATGGGCCTACCCGGAAAGTATCCCCCCCAACAAATACGCCGTTAACCTGGCGACTTTCGAGTCCGCCATAGCGTACCGGGTGAGTCGTCCGATCCGGGCGATGAAGGCCTTCGACTTCCAGGCCTTGGGACTAAGGCGCGACGAGTCGTTCAAGCCCGCATACTCGCTCCATCTGAGACACCCGTAGCTGGAGCGGTGCGGTCTACTGCTTGACAAAGGTCGCGACGATATTGAGCCCGGTGAGACCCACCTCCATCAACTCGTAGAGGCGAAGCTGGAGGTTCTTGACGGATTGCAAGTCCGCCGCCTGCAGTAGCTCCTGATAATTGTGGAGAACTATTGATTGTATTGATTTGATACAGGGATTACAACGTATATAAAGTAGTCACCCAACCGACATAGCCTAGAGGTAGGAGTCCTATTACAATGCGTATTTGGAGTCCTAATACAATTCGCTAACACCCCCCCGCAGTGTCAACGTCAGGTGTAACGATGTTGAGACTGGATCGTATGTCGTTGAAAGGAGCTGTCGCAAGACCCGTAAAAATATCTGCAAACTGTGCGCTTGTTGGAACATGTAGAACAAGCACTTCGCCAAGAGCAACCTTCTCGCGAACGAAGTGAATATCAATCTCAATGTGCTTCGTACGACGATGATGAACAGGATTGGAGGCCATGTAGACTGCAGATATGTTATCACAGTAGACGATAGTTGCACGATCTAGTGGACGATGAAGCTCGGCAAGTAGTTGGCGAAGCCAAACTGTCTCAGCAACTGCATGCGCAACAGACCTGTACTCCGCTTCAGCTGAAGACCTGGAAACAGTAACCTTCCTTTTGGAAGACCATGAAACAAGATTATCACCCAAATATACACAATAGACGGATGTGGACCGTCGAGTATCAGGACAACCCGCCCAGTCCGCATCTGAATAAGCTGTCAAACTTGTGGGAGAAGAAGAATTGATAAGTAAGTCATGATCAAGAGTGCCTTTGAGATAGCGTAGGATTCATTTGACATGGTTGAAATGAGGAAGACGAGGATCATGCATGTATAGACAGACTTGTTGGAAAGAGTAGGAGATGTCGGGACGTGTGAGTGTAGAATATTGGAGTGCACCGGTTATACTACGATATAGACTAGGATCAGGTAGGGGATCACCATCAGCCGAAAGTTTGGATCCAACATCAGCTGGCGTACGAGAGGGTTGACAGTCAGACATGCCAGCACGAGTAAGTATGTCAAGAATATATTGGCGTTGAGAAAGAAAAAGACTATCAGTGGAACGAGTGACAGCAATGCCGAGAAAATGATGTAGGGTTCCTAGATCAGTCATACAGAATTCATTGTTGAGTGACGAGATGATGTGGTGGAGAAAACAATCAGAGGAAGCAGTGAGAATAATGTCATCAACGTAGAGTAAAAGATAGGCAGTATGATCTTTAGAGTAAAAAATGAATAAAGAGGAACCAGATTTTGAGGGTGTAAAGCCAATTGTTTAAATAAATGTAGCAAACCGATGAAACCATGCACGAGGGGCTTGTTTAAGACCGTACAATGATTTGTGAAGAAGAAAAACAAGATTGGGAGAAGAGGGATGTTCAAAACCCGAGGGCTGCTGACAATAGACAGTTTCATTGAGAGTGTCGTTGAGAAAAGCATTTTTGACATCAAGTTGATGAATAGGCCAAGAGGAAGAAACAACAATACTAAGGACGACACGAATAGCACTTGGTTTGACAACAGGAGAGAAAGTCTCATCATAATCGATGCCGTGTTGTTGAGAAAAACCACGGCAGACCGAACGGGCTTTATATCGAGCAAGAGTACCATCAGCGTGAAATTTGTGCCGAAAAACCAATTTACCGGAGACAACATTGGCATTAGATGGTTTGGGAACGAGGGTCCATGTATTATTTTGAGTGAGAGCATCAAACTCATCACGCATAGCAGCATGCCAGAGCGGATCAAGAAGGGCACACTTGTAAGTTGTGGGAATTGGAGAAATAGTTGTAGTGGCGGATAGGTTTAGTCGATGAACGGGAAGATGAAAGCCACGCTTGCCTCACGTTCGCATGACATGGTCATTGTGAGGAATTTCAACGGAAATCGTATTGGGAGGAATCGGTGCATCAGAGAGGGCGACTGGAGAAGAGGCCGAGGAGAGATCGGGATCATATGTTGCCATGGCAGGAGAAACAGAAGAAATTTCTGTCGTGGCAGGGGTTGGCGGCAAGGTGGAATCTGCCCCGGCAGAAAATTCTGCTGCGGTAGGAGTTGGTGGTGTTATAGGGGTGGGGCATGGGTCGTGGGGAGAGGTGTCTGTTGGTTCGATAGGGGGCGAGGGGGGATGAGCTATAGGTTGGGATAAGAGGGTCGTTGGGTAGGATTGGTGATAGATGGTGGTGTGGTAGACGTCGGGGAGGAGACGGTGGCATATGGAAAGATGTTTTCATCGAAAGTGACGTGACGAGAAATCAGAACATGGCCAGAGGAGGGATCGTAACAACGGGAGCCCTTGTGATCATCGGAGGGTCCAAGATAAACACATGGAAGAGAGCGAGGTTCGAGCTTGTGTTTAGTGGTGGCGGCGATATTTGGGAAACATAAACATCCAAAAACACGAAAAGGGACTGAAAAGGTGTATAGAGGGGACATGTTTTTGTTGGTCGGATGTTGAGAAGGAAAGTGGCGGTACGAAGAGCTTCGGCCCAAAAGCGAGGAGGAAGTGAAGCTTGTATGAGGAGGGTGCGTAGGATGTAATCCATGGATCATAGACATCGTTCTGCTTTTCCGTTTTGAGGAGATGTGTATGGGCAAGAAAACCAAAGAAGGGTGCAAATAGAGAGAAAGAAATTGTGGTTGCTAGCATTATCGAATTCGCGACCATTGTCACATTGAATAAAGCGTATGGGAAGGCCGAAGTGCACAAGAGCATATTGTCGAAAATTAAGAAAAATTGTGTGAGCATCCGACTTGGCACAAAGAGGAAACGTCCATATGTAATGAGAATAATCATCAAGGATAACTAGATAATATTTATAGCCAGAGACACTAGGGATAGGGGATGTCCATAGATCACAATGTAGTAGTTCAAAAGGAAAAGAACTAGCCGTAGTAGAAGTACTACAGGGGAGGCGAACATGTTTGCCGCATTGACAGGCATTGCAGAGGGAAGAATCATGAGACGAACTAGAGCTAGGGATACAAAATTCTTGAAGCATAGATGATAGTGTAGTTTTGTTGGGATGTCCTAGTCGACGATGCCAGAGATCAACGGAGGCGTGCAGGGCATGCGGAGTGGAGGAGGACGCGGTGTGGAGAGGGTATAGGTCACCCGAACTATTGTAGCGAGCCAGAACCGTCCCGGTGTTCAGATCCTTCACATATAAGCCAAAAGGGGTTGAATTCCAAAGAGACAGAATTGTCAATAGTAAACTGACGAACAGAGATGAGATTTCTAATTAAGGATGGAGCAATGAGAATATTGCGCAAGAGAAAATTTTGAGTATGATTTGGAATAGAGGAGTGACCAGTGCATGTGATGGGTATAGAGGAGCCATCGCCGATGATATTGGATGAAAATTTAGATGGAGAACAAGATGACAGCAAATTCAAATTATAAGACATATGCGAAGATGCACCTGAATCGAAAATCCAATCCGTACATTGGTTATTGAGCGTGAAATTGTTCATGGCAGCGACGAAGGTGGACTGCTCCCAGCTTGGTGCCGAAGACGCGGGCAGAGAGGCCAATGGGGCCGGGGTTGCAGTCATGTAAGGTAGGGTCGGAGGAGCACCTTGCATGTATGGCGTAGTCGGTGGTGGAGTCGCATAACCAAGCGAGTAGATGGGCCCCATAGCAGGGGCGTCGTATGTCGGCGAAGATCCTGTTGATGGGCGAAGACCAGAGTTCCAAGCGCCATAGTACGCCGGGGGTGCGCCATAGGGAGATGGTGCCGTCCATGGCATCGGCCATGCTTGAACGAGTCCGGTCCAAGGATCATAAGGTGGGCGCCATGTTGATGGAGTAGTGGGCGGAGCCAGAGGAGGCGCTGGTGTCGATGTAGAAGTAGAGGTAGGATCACCGGCAGCGGTGAAGATAGGCCGCGACGGCGGTGGTGGGGGTTTTGGCGGCGGAGCCATGCCGAGGTGCGGAAAACCTAGGCGTCTGATACCATGATAATTGAGGAGAGCTATTGATTGTATTGATTTGATACAGGGATTACAGCGTATATAAAGTAGTCACCCAACCGACATAGCCTAGAGGTAGGAGTCTTATTACAATGCGTATTTGGAGTCCTAATACAATTCGCTAACAGCTCTTGCAGGTTCCGGGGGCGGCTGAACCCTGGCGAGTATGGTGAGATCCCCTTTTATCTCACCATCAGGTGTGGCTTCCCGCATGTAGAAAGTCGTCTTCTTCCACAGGTTCACCTTCTTGGGGACCTGGAGGTCCGGGTACTCCAACCCGCTGTAGACCTAGAAGCTCATGCTGCCGCACGACATCAGTACCTTCCTTTTCCCATCTTGCAGTGGAAGATTTGGAACCGGAGGGGGAAGAACAGCGTGCACCTGAGTTACCCTTCACAGAGCACCACGAAGCAAGAGAGGAGGAGGATGGAATTCGGTGTCAAGTCTTGTACCTAGATGCCGTAGAACGCAGGTACATGCCGGAGGAACTCCGACGAGGGGAACGCGAGGCGGCGATCGAGGAAACCCGTGAACATCAGGAATTCCCCCGGTTGGGTTCGTGAACGCTCATCTTTGGTGGCGGCCCGCCACTCATTCTTCTCCGTGGCAGGGAGAAAGCTATCGGCGGCGAGCACCTCTAGCACGGTAGTGGTGACGGACGTCTTCGCCCATTCTCCCTTCGAGGCCACCATCGTCGACGACCGGGCGAGAGAATCAAGAGCTCATAATGCTGATGGTGGAAGTGGCAACGGCAAGGGGAAGATGCGCTGCGGGCAAGGAAAAGAGCAAGTGTGCGCGAGGGGAGAACTAAGCAACTTGCTCCGCCGCCTCGCAAATTTCCTTAAGAAGGAAGGAAAAAACCTCCACTACCGCGGCCCGGATTGTGCCGCATCTACACGGTGGAAACCATCCGACGTCGGATCTCGTCGTGCGCGGGTCGAAGCGTCGTCATCATTGATCACGGAACCGAAGCAACTACAAGCAAAGTGTCGGGTTGTCCCACTGGACTGACCGTTGGCAACTCGACGTGTCAGAGTGACAAAGACTAGACGACACCGGTCATGCCACATCAGCATGGAGAATTCGAGGAGGCAACCCAGCCAGAAGCAAGTTGATATGGCAAGGCGTCCCATCGTGCACGAGCCGACGTCAATCGAACTTGAGTTTGACCGAACGCCAAGTCGCCAATTCACTGTCTCTGTTTATATTTGAACAATAATTAGGATGTAACTTTGATGTAGTAATGCACTAGTAGTCGTCGATACCAATTATTCCCATCACTGTCATTTCTACATCTTCAGTTTTGGATCACAAATTAGGTGAGAGTGTAGTTTTGCTGATAATTAATGCCATATATTGCATCCATCTTTCTGTTTTCTATCAAAATCACATCATTAAGTAATTTCCGAATGTAATATTTCTTCTTAACTCAACAATGTGGATGTAGTTGTTCAACTAACAACCAGTATTTGTAGAGCTGGTCTTTTGCATAAGAGTCCAGTTCCCTCATTTTTGTATATATGTCTGCTCCAGGTAGATAAAAATGACAGCCCCCTTATTATACTTGCTCTTAAGTTTCTATGTTATGGGTTGGACCGTACTGTTGCATTGTGCAGCTTGATGTGTTGGGCCCCACATGTCAATTTGGCTGTCAAAACTGACTTAATCCAGTGATTTGGGTTCTGTGCGATCATGTTTGCCAGTTTTGTTTTGCATAATAATCCAGTAGTGGCAGTTAACAACTGCCCCAAGAATTGTTGATTCGTACAATTATCTCAATTCAGTGATATACAAGAATATAATTTCTTAATATCTCCATTGATAAAGCTAAAAGTATCTCGTTTTGAGTAAATAAACAGCTTCATACGTTCTCATAACTATAGATGGGAGGCATCCTTGCAGCAGTTAGCATCATGGAAACGCATCATAGTGTCAGAAAATCTCGCTGGGCTATCAGGTTTTGTTTGCGTTTCTGAGAGTCTGCACTAGTGGAAACAGGGGCTTCGGTTTGGCCCTTCCGTCCCGGTTCCCTTACGGACCGGTACCAATCGTGGCACTAGTCCTGGTCATTGGTCCCAGGGCGCCCGCCAGGACCAGTCCCGGTCCGTAGGGGACCTACCGTCCCGGTTCGTGTTACGAACCGGTGACAAAGGGATGCGGGAGGAGGCGACAGAGGTGGGACCAGCCCGGACAATGCACTGTCCCGGTTCTATTACAGACCGGGACTAATGGAGGGACGTAATTATACATTGTTCACAAGTTTTTTTTGACAAAATAATATGCATATCAATTGTGTGGAGTTTCATTCATAATTGTTTAATTTTCTCCTTCTTTTAAAGATTGTAAGGAAGCGGGCCGGCCTCCTACCAGATGACCGTATAAGAGCAATTGGGGAGGAGCTGGCGGGATTTCTTCTTGATGATGTCATACCTGAAAATTCAGAGCACTATTATCTACATATATAAATGTTACTATGATTTCATGCATGTATAATTAATGCATTTGAGTACTTTGTGTACGGAAACGTGACGACAAATTCATGTGTTACAATTAATTTGTAAGTGTGTTATATATATGCATCAACGTGTGATCATAGGACAATATAATTTATATCGACGTATCGACGTGTTTCCGAAACTATCCAAAACCCCGGCACTAAACACAGTACACGACACCCGGTCCGTGCAATTCTGAAAAAAATTATAAAAGAAAAAAAAGGCCTAACGGTAGTCCCGGTCCGTCTAAAGACATCCAGCCCGCGGGCTCGCCCGTGGCCACGTGGGAGGCACTCTAATCCCGGTTCGTAGCCAACCGGGACTATAGGGGGGGGCTCTAGTCCCGATTTGGTAGTCCGGGTTGCCCAGCCGGGACTAGAGGCCGTCTGGAACCGGGACTACTGCCCCGTTTTCCACTAGTGCTGGATTTCGACCTGATCTTGGGAAGCAGATACGCTACCAGATCAACTGGATCCGAATTTTTATCAATTTGCAAGCCAAAGACACTGATTACGCCTTTCTTGCCATCATATGCTGCATCCAAACCTGTCATAGGTAAATCATGTAATGATATACTTTAGAGAGTCGAGTTCCTCGAATTTACTAAAATTGTTTAAAAGGTATGTATGCTCTAGTATCCTACATAACCTAGCTTATTTCAGAATAAATAGCAGCTTGCTGCTTCTGTTTCCTCAAAACAATCTAGACCTAGTGCGGAGCATGCATGTTTTTAACGTTTTCAATTGCTTAATCATGCTAAATCCTCCAAAATGTTCACTTTCTTCTATCGTTAGGAGAGGTGAATGGTGGGGAATATATTAAGAGTTACTAGAGTAATTAGCATATCTATGTAAAAAGATTAATTGTATTTTAGCATTCATAAGAGAATTTTGTTTTGTTATACCTTCTTACATAAGTGTGTCTGTTGTTGCAAAAATTGCAAATTCCATGAAAAATCAGACATGGAAATTTCTTTCGAGCTCCCTAAAAGTTCTCATAGAGAAAATCTCTAGGATTGTCTAGGCTAACCCGTTTGCATTTTTATCATTCTTACAAAATGCAATAATAATAATAATTAACCTTTCATGCTGACCTGTACTTTCTTTTTTCTTGGATAGCCATTGCATTGCTCCCATTATTAACTGTGGTGAGCAGTGTGTTTCCACCATTACTTCTATCCTCGCATGCTTCCTGGACCTTGAAGCGTACCCTTGTGCTTTTACGACGAAATGTGAGTGCGTGATCGATGTGGTGCCTTCTGCAGTCTCTTGTGCTTCGATGATGGAAGGCTCCTGTATAGGCAACACAAATTCATGATTGATCTTAGTTTCAATTTTATTGGTACGTGCAAGCCTTAAATTATAGGAATTTAATATTGGGGTTATGCCCAAGAGCCAATAATAATTGTTATTGATAGCTGTTTTATGATTAATGTTTATTCTCTATGCTATAAATATTATGGTTTCTGAATGGAGATTCACAGGAAAATCCATACGCCAAGTGTAGAGACATGGACAAGAACAAAGTACCCTAGTCTTGTCTTTTGGACTATCTCGTTGATTGCTTGATGAATCTGTTTTCATGGTCATGAGCAAAGTTTGCTGCTATCAATGAGAGCACATTGTTAGCAGAACAATGTGGCTGGTTTACCCAATTGTTGATGTATCATGATATCGTTTCATCATATAATTAATGGTATTGTCACAGCAAGATTATCATATAGATATATCCTTAGACCATAAGGTTATTAGGATTAGTATATACTCGAAAGGTTATTTTGGTTCTGTTAAACGTCATACTGTAACAGGGTGATCATGGGAATATTTATATAATGGGGATATTGGAATACGAGAACGAGTAAAAGGGAACTTGTCAGTAACGAGGGAAATACGATATCGCAATCAAGAGTTGATTCACATGATATCGAAATATATCTCACCTTGGATAAATTTCAGTAACGCGAAGCAGTGAGAAATAAATATGACAATCAGCAGGTTCAATCTGAGCATGTATTCGCCCAATAGTGGGAGTCAATATGGGCGTCCACGGCTCCGCTACTGATTATTGATCAGAAGTTGTTCGGAGTCATGTCCGCTCGTTATCGAACCTGTAGAGTGAGCCGTCCGGCTGACCCCATCATGGGTTGCACAACCGGGCCGAGGGTGGGATCCTAGGGCGGCGACAACAGGTAGGCCACACTCAAGCCAACCAGGGCAAGGCGGCGGCTAGGTGAGACGACGATTGGGTAGGCCCCACCCGAGCGCACCATGGATTTAGGATCGAAGGAAGTCATGTATTTAGGAAGAACATTGTTGTCCATACAATATTTGTTGTTATTCCCAAAGTACAACCTAAAATTCCTTGGAATAGTGAACGGAAGCCTACTTTTCATTAAAAAAAAGTTTACTTACGGAAGCTAATAAAAGGATGGGATGTCTATCCATCGAATAGCAGAAATCTTGCTCAACTTTTCCGAACCCTTGGAAAAATAAATATCTAATCACTCACATCGTTCCCGCTGGATTTCTATGCAAGCTCGTATCACGCTCTCACAATGGATAAATGAAACAAATAACTATTTTAATAACATTAAAAGATCTATTTAAGTTTGGTCAAGCACTAAAGAACAAAGACACAAAAATCTACACTAGAAAATAATTAACCCTCAACTCAAGCATAGGCTAAAAGTTGCAGCATAATTTTGCTAAATATATACCCCCTCCATATCAAAATGTAAGATGTTTTAGCATTTTGCTTTCCATTCGTATCTAGACATGTTTTAGTGCAAAATTCATTTGAACCTTACACTAAAACATGTCTATATACGGATAGAAAGAAAAAAGCTAAAACATTTTACATTTTGATACAAAGGGAGTATATATGTGCGCACTACTTCTAATGAAGGATTATTGATCAGCCAGCATGATGGCAAGAAAATTTTGACTTAAATGTAACGAAACCATAAAAGCATACTGTTTGGTAGGGTTGATGTCTAGAAGTTACTCCTTATGTCCAAGAATAGATAGTGTTCTTTAGTTTCAGCGGTTTACACAATTGTGCGTAACATTTATCATTACTTTTTGTATTGGTATAGAAATAAGATGTACAAAAAATATCGTGACACTGTTTTTATTGAGACATTAAATGGCATATATGTTTGGAAATACATGCCAAAATAATGCAACGAAAATGAATAAAAATACTGAATGCATGAAAAGGAGAGAGGAGGATAAAACTCTAATAAACCAGGCTAGCTTGTTATATGACGAAAGATGGCAGGTGTTAGAATCCATATGCAATGTATTTGTCTTTCTTATTTTAGTTAGGATTTTCCCCTTTTAATATGAGACATTATAACTTTGATTCCATCAAATCAACGGCTTATGTTTTTTCTGTGATTAATGTGGGACTCTCTAGAAAGTCTATAATTAATATAATAATATATACTTACAAAATCATATATTTATAGTGGATAGAGTAGTTTTGATATATTAGTTGCGAACTATAATAAAATAAACCTTACATTCATCTAATTTTTTTATCTCTTCCGGAGAGGAAGCAAATAATTGATTTCTCTCGTTCTCTCTTTGCCTTTTAAACCATTTTGACTTGCCTTTTAAACGAAATTAGAGGCTATATTAGTAGTAAAGGCATTTTTAATAGAACTAACACTAGTGAAAAAAAAACCTTACCAGTGGCGCACCTGATATGCCTACCAGTGGCGCATCAGGGTGCGCCACGGCTACCCCGTCACTGGTAATATTTACCAGTGGCGCATCGCCAGATGCGCCACTGGTATATATATTACCTGTGGCGCACCCCATTCCATTTTTGTGCGCCACTGGTAACAGTTTCATTTTTTTCAAAAAAAACACATACCCGTGGCGCACCCCTCTTTGGTGCGCCACTGGTAACAATTTCAAAATAAAAAAAATGTGTTCGTCCTCGACCTGACGGCAACCGGGACGTCAGGGGCTAGCCGGAGGGACGTCGGCGCGGAGGAGGCGGAGATGGCGCGAGCCGGCGGGGAGGACGTGGGACGGCCGGTCGGAGGAGGTAAGGGCGATGGTGGCAGAGATGGGGACGGCAGGGGCTCGCCGGAGGAGGAGGCGGGCGGAGGAGGCCGCTGGAGGAGGTGGAGGAGGAGGCCGCCGGAGGAGGTTGGTGCAGGAAGAGGAGATCGGGGCGGCTGTGACGGAGACGAAGACGACGGAGGAGGAGGTCGGGGACAGAGGAGGCCGCCGGAGGAGGAGGAGGTCGGGGACGGAGGAGGCCGCGGAGGTGGTTGGTGCCGGATGGGAGAGGAGGAGGAGATAGAGAGGAGGAGGAGGAGGCGGGCGGAGGAGGCCACCGGAGGAGGAGGAGGAGGCCGCCGGAGGAGGTTGGTGCAGGAAGAGGAGATCGGGGCGGCTGTGACGGAGACAAAGACGACGGAGGAGGAGGTCGGGGACAGAGGAGGCCGCCGGAGGAGGAGGAGGAGGTCGGGGACGGAGGAGGCCGCCGGAGGTGGTTGGTGCCGGATGGGAGAGGAGGAGGAGGAGATAGAGAGGAGGAGGAGATAGAGAGGAGGAGGTGCCAATCCATGCCTCTATCCTCTCAGCCAATCAGAAACAAGAATGACAGAGCACACGGATCGTGTGCTAGTTTAGGTCGCTAGGAGCCATTGGATCGAGAGCACACGGATTGAGATGCCCAGGTTACCCGTGGCGCATCACCTCTTCCATGCGCCACGGGTAAGTTTTATTTATTTATTTGCCTGAAAATCTTAATTTTCTAGAAAATTACCAGTGGTGCACCATGTCCCAGTGCGCCACAGGTAAAAACTTACCAGTGGCGCACCATGTCCCCGTGCGCCACTGGTAGAAAATTACCGGTGGCGCATGGAGATGGGGTGCGCCACTGGTAATCTTCTAGCACCCCGGCCAGCATGGCCGCCACTTACCCGTGGCGCATGGTCTCGCGGGTGCGCCACTGGTAAGTGTCATACCTGTGACGCACCAGACTAGGTGCGCCACGGGTATATTATCAGTGACGCACCAAAGCCAGGTGCGCCACTGGTAACATTCCACCTATAAGCCTTTTCCTACCAGTGTAACAGCATCTATGGGAAAGATCATAGGTGATCATGTGGAAGAGAGGAGTAAAAGTAAGAGAGGGAGCAAGGTTGTTGGTTGCATTATGTGATCCTAAGACATGAACTATTTTTTTTTTCTTTCCCGGTTTCATATTGTTATGGTGACCTTTTGCCTAGTTGGTAGAGAGAGGGGCCGTTACGTCCAAAAAGATGATGTTAGCCACATATATACTAATAAAAGTGAATGGTCTTTGTTCCTGTTTTTTAATCAGGGGCGTATTCAACAGGGTGCCATGGACTAATCCTATCTGTATGCACGGTGCAAAAATGCTAAATTGACACATACAGGGACGGATCCACAGTTGGTCAAGGGTGTTCAGATGAACACCCAAAATTTTCTGCAAAAAAAAAATCGTATGTAGTGTATAGTGGACATCGACATTATTTGTAGTATTTCTTAGCATGTATACATCACGTTTCAAGTCCAAATCGAGGTCAAACCTCGAATTTGTACTTATATGAGTGTGAAGTTATGAACCACATTTTATGATTTTCACCAATATATTTTGTGATGGTTGGAACTTGAACACCCAAATTAAATTCCAGGATCCGTCCCTCCATACTTCTGGTCAAAACTCCAAATTAGTGAAGCACACCCCATCCAAATTAGTGGGCTGACAAGCTCAATAAGGAAAAAATTAAAACCATGGAATGGAACCCCCACCGATCAAGGTACAGAGTAGTATATGGCCGATCGGTGGTATGCATTCTCGTAGTTTGGTAGGGTCCAAAACATACCACGATCGACAACTCGCGCTTCTGGAACGTCAACTACTAGGAAAGCCGAGCACGCACGCCGACCCCTTCATATAGGACATGTAAAAAAAAACAATCGAAAAACTAACAGTGTAATAATTAATTAATCGAGAAGAGGGCATACCTGAACACTCTCCAGCGAAGAACTCGAGTCCAGTAGTGCCTGCTTCTCCTGGTTATTACTAGGGGTAGTAGTAGTAGTAGTAGGTATTATTTCGGGTAATCCTATCTGTATGGAAGAGCCTTTATTCTTTCCGGCTCCCTTTCTCCACGATTTGAGCTTGAAGAAGGTGAAACAAGTGCCGTTTGCTGAGAGTCGACGCTCCTTCTTCCCTGGTCGTGGTGCTGCTGTGGCACCCGCAAACGCAGGTAGATTGTCGGCCTGATCACACAGTCGAGAACTCTTCCCCCTGAGAGATGACGATGATGATGAAGATGATGCACTGGATCTGGGCCGGCCTAGGTGCCTTGGAGCTGCAGGCCGGCGGC
This sequence comes from Puccinellia tenuiflora, assembly GCA_012064385.1. Classification (NCBI taxonomy): domain Eukaryota; kingdom Viridiplantae; phylum Streptophyta; class Magnoliopsida; order Poales; family Poaceae; genus Puccinellia; species Puccinellia tenuiflora. The sequence continues at coordinate 948,845 of QRDG01000621.1, read as the reverse complement.
AGCGGTCCGCCGGGTGGCCCAGGATTCTGCAGGACCGGCACAGGCTCGGGACGCCCTCATACTCCACGGAGACCGACACTTGCTCGCCGGTTTCCAGCTTGATGTCGACGGAGCGCTGCAGGGGCCGCGTGATGTCCAGCCGAATCCGCGCCCGGATGAAGTCGACGCAGGAGCAGGACGTCTCGCAGTTGACCGGCTCGCCGACGGCCGCGGCGAGCGCGTACACGGAGTTGGTGGAGGAGTACTCCACGGGGACGCCGTGGAACCGCACCCAGAGCTCGGCCCGTGTGAACCCGGCGATCTGGTCCACCATGTTCATGCCCGAGTTGACGTGCTGCATGAGGAAGAGGTCGTGTCCGTCGCCGCAACAACCAAGGTGCGCCGTCGTACGCCTTCGTCAGGTCCTCCGCCTCGTAGAACTGGACCAGGAAGGTGCCGTCCGTGACTCGCCAGAAGTTCACGGTGCCCGAGGGACCCCAGATTTTGCGAAGCTTGTCAGGAAGCGAGGCCGCTGAGTCCGCCGGGGAGCCGTCGGAGACGAGCTTGCCTAAGAGCAGGAAACTGGGTATGATGCTCTCCTCCGTCAGGACCACGCTCCTTGATAGGGCAATGGGCCTGCTCGGGTTCCCCATGGCCGCCCGGTGCGCGTCCCCTCACTTCCGATCAAGTCGGTGTGTCGCCGGCAAAGGCCCGATCTAAGCGTCGTGGAAAGCTTTTTGGTTGCAGGAACAAATCAAGTTATGGTCTCACCTCACACCTAAACGCGCGTAATAATAATTGGAGCAGTCGGTGACCTTTTCTAAGCGGCGTCTGAAATGGATAATTGAGCGTGTTGGTGACCTTTTCTAACTGGTCGTGCTTGGTTCGGAAGTCTAGGTTGAAGAGTTTTAATCCATTGATTTTTTTTTTGCGGGAACAGGAAGATGATATTAGATCTGCGATCTTACAGAAAAGTCCAGAACAAAAGAAAAATACAAGAAAGTCCTTTCTAGACTCCGACCACGCCGGCGTCGAGGACGAGCCTATGGTGCGCCGGATCTGCCGCTGCTCCTCTGATGGCATGGATCGGAAGCAGCCCCCCACAGCTGGGAAGTCGTCGGGCAACGGCCCCTGCGGACCTGCACCCAAGACCACCGTCCTCGCGTAGACCACCATCTTCTTCTCTTCCTTGTTCTTCAAGCTTCGGGGGAGGACCGCGCTCAGCGGCCCCGCAGGGCCACGAGCACGCAGAAGGACGACGCCCACCGCAGAGCTCCAACGAGCACCACCGTCGAAGGGGACGAGCGCCGCCAACACCAACCTCTCCGGTCGCGCCACCGACCCCGCCGGCTGGGTCCCTACAAGATCCTACACTATGTACAACGTGAATCGGGGATTTCCCCATCCTCACGCCGCCGGGGTGGCCGCCGGGACGGCTGCCGGAGGGTGAGAAATCCGCCGATTCAACGGCGGCGAGGTGGATCGAACGTGGGTTCGCACAAATCGCGCTCTCTGGTACTGTAGCGGAAGAGAGGAGAGACGTCCAAGCTCGTCTTAATCCATTGATTATTTGAGCGGGATGGGAGAGTTAAGTCTAGAAGACGAAGGGAAATTCATGATACTACTCAACTAGGCAACTCTAATAATAGATCTCCATCGGGTATGTCTGAATCAAACTTGAAAATCTAGGTTAAACGAGTAGGTCATAACTCTACTTTCGCTTGGCTCGAATTGGTTGTCAAACGAGCCGAGCTGAGCCGAGTTTTTATTTAACACGGTAACGAGTTCAACTTAAACAAACGAAGTTTACCGAGTATTCGTTTAACTCCGTAAATTGAATCGTTACATGGTATTCTTCTCCATATTAACAATTTATCATTGTCGACTACATATTATATTATTTGATGGTCTCATGCTATCATACTTGCATTAATTGTTGTTATGATTCCACAATACATATCCAAATAATTAGAAACAATTGTATATACAAGGCATGATGTTGCCTGGACAATTTTATCGAGTTAAACGAGCAAATTCACGATTTGTTGCAAATCGAGGCAGGTTTCAATTCTGGACTCGCTAATTCAAAAAGGCGAGATGAGCTAACTCGTTAGTTCAACAAGTTTAAACGAGTCGAGCCTCACCGGCTCGGCTCGGCTCGAGTTTTAGGCCTACGGCCTACCATAGGGTCGCAAATGGACCTCCTATCAGCCCAATAAGGTTCATACATAAAAATAGGCCCAGCGGCGTCCGTCCCCCATTAGTCTGAACCGCTTGGAAATTTGTTCGACATCTTCTGTCCGCCCCCACGTTTAATGGGCGGCCCGAGGACGCCAAATATGCCCCGACACGCCCTCCAACATGTGGGTCTAAGTTTCATAGACATGCCCAACCTGAGAACGCAGTGATTTGGAGGACGAGCTCCATAGAGCTCGATTTTTTTTGAAAAATTCTAAAAGCACATTTCTGTGTTTTGAAAAATGTGAAAATAATCCTAGACGTAGAACATGACTATTTCTACCATTGTGTAAACAACAGTGCGAAATATTCTGTATTTTAGTATCTGTAAAAATGAAAAATTTCTTGATCTGAGATGTGAATAGTGCAAAGTTCAATTTTTTTTAGATTTGTCAGGATTTGTCTTTTTTGTGTAGGTCGGAATACAAACTATTTCGGGTTGAAAATTTACAGAATCGTTTAACACGTCATTGTCAACATCTAAACATTTTTTCAGAATTTTTTGAAACTATAAATGTTGATTTAGTTTTTTCTCAAAAAACGGGCTCCGTGGAGCCCGTGCTCCAAAAGCACTTTCCGGCCCAACCTGTTGCTTCTAAAGGCTGCCCTTTCTCGGCTGGATTTTGGTCTAGCCTACTGCATGATCTGAGAGGAGACAGCTGGTTAGTATAGATTAACTGTGTCCACCCACCTCGTCGGTCCACCAACCTTGTTATATTATTGATGTTTCCCACGCAGGCCGCATCGGGTATTAACCCGATGCCGATATTAAATAAAGCCACCGATAAGTTTCAAACATAGCTATAATTTTAAATTGTCCATGCTAATATCATTCATACATGATTTTGGTATAGTTTTATATAAATTTTTATTATTCTTCCGGATTAACCTATTAACTCGGTGTCCATAGCGAGTTGATGTTTTCTACATGTTTATAATTTTTGCAGATAACAGTACTTATGGAGTCTCAAAAATACTAGGGAAATCACGAGAATTATAATTCATCGGGAAGCTTCGAGTGGGCTCAAGAGACGGCTGGGAGGGCCACCAGGATGCCCACACGGCCAGGTGGTGCTTGGGGCACCCGTGTGGCTCCTAGACCTCCTTTGCACCACCTTTTGACGCATATGTTTATCTTTTGTTCCGAAACTCTTCAGAGAGGAGTTTATTCTAGAGTTCCACCGTACAAGTTTCTGTTCCATGAATATATAATCTGGAGACATGTTCTGACACCCTTGAAGGAGAATCCACCTCCAGATTCGCCTTTATCAACCTTACTGGCACCATGACTATGGTTACATAATAGTAGATATATGGCACCATATCTGTTATCTTTAATACAATGATCCCATAAGCTATCTTTGTGTGGTTTCACCCATCGTATCAGTCTATACGGTTAGAAACCACAGGAACACGAAAAACTTGTGGCCAAGATGCACGTGTCGTGCGCTCTAAATTTTCTCTTTAATTCTCTTTTTCTCGATACAATCTTGAATACAGAGCACATATATGAGTTTATATGTACGCAGCCACGACCAGCTAACAAAAGTTCTAGTCGGACTCGAACTCGCTCACCTTTTGCTAGACGTACGACAAGAACTAGTGCTCTTACAACCATGAAACTACTCACACATATAGGGCATGAGCCAACTAGCCAACTCATCACCTGTCAATACTACTAGGATACCATACTAATCTAATTAAACCAAGTTAATTAGTCTCAAACTAGGTACTAAGAGATGTGAGTTTTCTACGGCTCAGACTCAAGTTTGATAATTTCCACCACCAACCCCCCCCCCCCCCCCCACCACACACACACACACCCAAATACAAACTCAATGTACCTATCTGGACTACCAGCCCGCGCTGCGCCATCTTAGCATCCCACATGAAGACTAAATGCATAATCTCATGTAGAAATCACAACTTGACCGGTCTGCGGCCATCTTCATCTTGGTCCTCGTCTTCTTGTTGAGACACCCAGTTAGCCACCCGCCATCTTGTCTTTGCACGCGTCTTCGCCCTTTGGAGATACATCTCACAAGAGTCCCTCAACCGTGACGTCTCATGGCATCGCCCCTTGGAGATACACCTCACTATAGCCCCTCGATCGTGATGAGCTTCAACTGCAACTAACTCTCGCAGACCAGTACTTGGGTACAACTTCACACCTGATCATCACATCTTATTCTTGTTTTCAGTGACACATCTTACCGAAAAACTGCTGCTATTTTAAATTAAATATCTAGGTCAGTTGGGAACCGACTAACAATCTGCTAGGGTTAGGTTATGTGGAGGGTAACCCTTGATACTGCCGCCGGCTTCTATTGAACCCGTCTTCGTGACGAGCCGGCCTATTGGTTTACAGGCCAAACCTGCTACCCAAAAGGGATTCTCCGGATGGGCTTTGATGCACCCGAGTCTTGTGGTCCGACTCGTGGGTTTGGGGCTAACCGGTTGGGTATTCCCTCATCATATATTATGGCATGAGCCAACCGGCCAACTCATCAACCTGGCAATACTACTAGCATACCAACACGTGCCCATCATACTTACTTCATTAAATGAACACAATTAGACTCAAACTTGGTACTTATATAGAGACTTGAAGTGTCTCTGAGAGTCGAATAGATAAGGTTGGATCATTTTCAACAGTTACATGATTGAGATCCATCTAGTTTAAAATAGCAGCAGCTGGGCTGAAAGAATCTTGATCCTCATTCACAGCTTCACTAGTAGGAAAAGGCTTATAGGTGGATTACTTAGCCATGGCGCACCAGCATTTTGGTGCGTCACGAGTATCTAGCCGTGGCGCACCAGACACAGATGCGCCACGCATATGCCATTACCCGTGGCGCACCAAAATAGCGGTGCGCCATGGCTAAGTGCACGCTGGATCGACGGAGGGGCACCCTTCTTAGTCGTGGTGCACCCAAGACTTGTGCGCCACGGGTAAGAGTATAACCGTGGCGCACATTATTCCAAAGCGCCACGGCTATGTGGTGGCCGGGCTAGCTGGTGTGCCCTTTATTACTCGTGGCGCACCCCATAACAGTGCGCCACATATACTTTATTAGCGGTGACGTATCCGAATACTATGCGCCACGGGTATGTAATATCAGACCCGAACTGCTGCTACTCGTACAACAGTGTATTTTGGTCCATGCATGTGCTGTCCATGTGCTGTCCAGCGGAAAGAAAAAATAGGTCGATCCGTGGGCTGTCCATGTGCTGTCCATGTGCTGTGCAGGACCCAGCGAACCAACCACCAACCAATCATAAGCAAGGACAAGCACGCCGATCCGTGGGCTGTGGATCCGATGTCGCGGGGTCTCCAAGCCAGCATCTGACGGTTGCAGTACGCCTCAACACAGCACATGATCCGCGTCTCCACACCCAGCGAACCAAAAGCACTCATCTCCACCGATTCGTCTCTGCTCGATGGCACGGGCGGCGAAGGACGAAGCAGCTGGGGACAGGCGCAACGCGGAGCTGGAGAGCATGGAGCGACGGCGGCCCGGGGCGTCCTCGGTCCTCCTCAAGATCCGCAGCCCGCACGCGTGGATGTCCAAGGCCGAAGCCCCCCGGATGTCGTCGTCCTGTGGTTGGTGTGCCAGAGTTGCGACGCCGCTGCCGCCACTCAATCCGGATCCGGTGTGCGGCCGTCGAAGTGTGCTGGTGACGGCGGAGGGCACCCACGGCCCAAGCGGAGCCGCCGACCGCATCCACCTCTGGATCCCCATCGGTCACCACCGCTCCCTCTCCCTTTCTTCCCCGGCCACGGCCAGCCCCTCCCCCGCCGCAAGTCAACCACCACCATAGCACCTGCGCATCGCCGCCCCTCAAACCCGACCAGATCCGCGGCACCCTCCTCATCCCCTTCGCCAGCGCGCCTAGGCCGTCGTCCTCCCAGCGTCCTCGTCTCGGCGCGCAATGCCCCCCCCCCCGCAGCCGGCTGGTGTACACGAACGTGCTCCGTACGCCGCCTCCGGGCGGCGGCGGCATTTTTTTATTTCCCGGAAAACATAGCCGTGGCGCATGTAGTTACATACCCGTGGCGCACGTTAGCCGTGGCGCAGGGTGTGGAGGTGCGCCACGGCTAATTTTTTTACCCGTGGCGCACTGGGGCACCTGCGCCACGGCTAAAGTGTTACCCATGGCGTGGCAATCCGTGGCGCAGGGCCCTGCGCCACGGGTAAGTAAAATTGGTGCGCCACGGGTAACCTTCTTCCTACTAGTGCTTCCACCACAATTGTACTGTGTTTTTCTGAAAAGAAGGTTGAAACCCCCAGCCTCTGCATCAAAATGATACACAAACCTTTTAATATATTATTCATCAAAGGCTTAAATGAAATACATCGATCCACCTAAATCCACCTTCTTAGCAAAAACTGTCACTACACCAACAAGCTTGATGAAGGGGGAGACCATGTCAGGCTGTGTGCCCTGAACTCTCACCAACGCACATCGTCCAAATCCGGAGGCCTCACCAAGTCGCCCAACAACGAGCCGGGAGCCCAAACCAGTCCAGCAGACCCTCAGCTGCACGATATGTTCACGCTCGAGAAGTCGCCGCCTCCGTCTTCCGCCAACCCATCTTCTAGAGAGATCACTGCATTGACCTTGTCATGCCAGCCGTCGACGTCACCACGACGCCAAATAGCACCGCTGCACTCCGCGTGTCCATCATCATGCGTCCATCGTCGAGACCCCGCTCTGCCACGCCACCAAGAATCGTCTTCATCGATGCGGTAGATGTAACACACTCCACCTCATCCACCACCTCCCCACCGCAAGTCGTTGCAGATCCCGTTCCATGAGCCCATCGGATCAAAGAAATGAAGTCGTCACGACCTCATCACCGCCCCCACTGATCCCTCTAGCTGCCGCAGCCTCCAAACAAGATGCCCCTGAGGGGAGCAACGCCAGAAAAACCATCGTCGGTCGACCCCATGATTATAAAGTTTCCCCTAGACTGTCACCATATGGAAGGGAGACACTGAACCATGACGATGCCTCCAAGAAGTTCATGGCATCCGTGTGAACGTCAACATCATCTGCCCCAGCCAAGGCTAGAGACAGGCTTTCACCCGATTGCGCCTCGCAGACTCCATACCGAACCTCACAAATGAGGCTAGCTAGACCACCAAGCAACACCTTGGATAGTGTTGTCTAGATTCTCCAAAAGTTAGGAAGATGCACACCCGCGACATCCAAGGACATCACCACGACCTACGGACTGTCTCCGAGTCCAATGAGGAACCACGACCAGCACAAATCCACCGCCCGTCGTCTTCAGATCCTCTAGGGGGAGCTCGGCCAGGCTCTAATTTCCACTCGATCAAAAGACATGAGGGAGCCCGAGATGGTCGAGGCCGTCGCGGATCGCCGCCGGTAGCCCGCCCAAACCCGCAGGTCAAACACTGATGACGCCAGGACGGAGCCGATCGCCACACCAGCCGGGATCCGCACTAAGCGGCCGCACCAGTGAGGAGGAGGTTGTGCTCTAGGCAGGTGCGGAGGCAGGATTAAATCTTAAGGGGGGCCAAACATGGTGTCCTTCTCTAAAAATCTTTTATATACAAGTCTTATGCCTAAAAAATTCTTGATGTTGCATGGCATAGGGGGGGGGGGGGGGGGAGGCCCCATCGGTCCCCCTAGCCCACCGCAGTAGATCAGCCGCCGTCAGGAAGAATAGATCGCGCCGCCACCACCCAAACCTTCGGGGAGAAAGGTACATGTGGCGTCGCCGTCCGCCGCGTGGGCTTTGCCCGGCCGTATCTTCCGGCGGTGGCGCAGAGAGGGACGAAGGAGGAAGGTGACGGGCGGCGGCGCTAGGGATCCGCTCGGGGCCCCCTAGGAGCGACACAATCGTACTGTCTGAATTGATTAAAATTATGTGCGACCTATCATTTGTGCCAGATGTAGTCCATGTGTAGGGCAAGAGCTTCTCTCGTCTCTCCACATTAGTGACCTGGAGAGAAAACCTGATTGCTAGCTCCGATGATATAACCCTTTGAATCCCTAATAATGGCCCATGTGGCTCCACTTCTCGGAAGGATGCATCAACATTCAGTTTGACCACACCTCTCGTTGGCATCTGCCAACCAGGTCTCCTTATACCCTCCTTCTTTTTATTTATTTATTGCGGGGAAAATACCCTCCTTCTTTTAGAGTTAGTTTATTATAAAAGATCGAGGCAAGATCAAATACGGCAGCCGTTCAATGCATGACATGATTGGCATGGATATTGACCAAGTATACTTCATGGTATTTTGATTCTTTCCTTGGGTTGCTAGCTGTACTTAACACGTAATTAGGCACCATATGTTCATGACAAAAAGACATATAAAGGGCCCAAGTATAGCTTACTGTTCCACCAGATCCCAAACTCTCTTGTGAGCAAGTTCCCCCCTCCGGCTTCCCGCGACTCACCGAAGACCATATATATTCTGACTTGCTACCGCCATGCTTCAACCATACATGCCGGTGGAAGCGTGGATCCAGATATGCGAAGGAGGAGGATTAGGCCGGCAAGAAGAAGGCGACTGGATGGAGAAGGTGAAGCTGAAAATCAACCAGGGAGCTGAGGGCGTTTCCTTGAGCATCCCCCCTACTTCCGAAGGTTCGACCAGATTAATAACGAGGCGTGCCCGTCAATTTTCAAGCCTCGCCGCCAAGTAGCTGTAGCTCCTGTGCCCATGGCCTGATCACACCGGGGCCGCAGCCAGCACAAGCAGAGGGCCCGCTCAGTCGCGCGGCGGCAATGTAATCGTCGCCGCCGCCGTCGGGCCGTACCACGACCAGCACCATTCGTCGGCGCAGCCGCCTCTCATCACCGATGCCAAGAGTGTGCCATCGTCAAGTTCCTTGCTCGCCCAGAGTTCGGCCTGGACACCGTTGACTTCCTCGGGTGGGCGCTGCGCAACGACGCCCGGGTTCGCGGATGCTACGAGCGCGAGTCGTTTTACCAAGGCCCCCGAGGAGCTCGCTGAGATGCTTCTGCTCGACGGCTGCCTTGTGCTCTTCGCCGTCTTCCTCCTCAGGTCGAGCGTGCGCGAGGACCGCGGCCAGCGTCGCTGGCTCGTAACGCCCAGCACGGGAAGGAGTTCCTCTACCTGTCCGCGGACATATCCCTCCACATGAAACCGACCAGACTGGACCTGCTGTTGCTGGGCAACCAGATCCCCTTCTTCGTGCTCGCCGAGCTTCACAGCCGGTTGAGGGGCACCTTCTTCGGGGGAGTCCAGCACACGATACAAGAGCTCGCTCTCTCCTGCTTCGACGGCATCCGCCCCAGCCCCAGCCTGCTTTTGCCCCCTCCTACAGAAGAAGTTCATCACCTCCTGCATCTCTTCCACTGGTCCCGGGTGCCCCAAGGCAAGCACGCCGTCGATACCTCGACGATCCTGCTCGACGACCCGGAAACGAACCTTCCCTGCGCAACCTGGTTCGAGGACTCCCTGACCAGTTTCAGCAAGCATGCAGCTCCAGGCAGCAGCTCAGCATTCAACATCGTCTTCGAGAGAAAGATGTTGGGCGTGCGAGGTGTGCTGCGCGTCCCTCCACTGCACATCCACGGCTACAGCGAGCTCGTCTTCCGCAACCTCATCGCCTTCGAGCAGAGCCACCTCCGGTGCGGCCTCGGCGTCACCGCCTACTGCATCTGCATGGCGAGTCTGCTGCAGGGCGAGGCCGACGCCAAGCTGCTGAGGAAGAGCGGGATCCTGGCGCACACGCACGAGACGGACAAGGAGATTGTCGACTTGTTCAGAGGCCTCGCGGATGATTACCCCGATACGTTTTATTCCAGGGACCTCCTTGACCTCTGCAAGGACGTGGCGGCGCATCATCAGACCACGGCCTCCAGGGCCGTCAAGTGGGTCGTGCTGCAGTGCTTCCCCAAGCAAACAGTCACCTTCTTCGTCATCCTGGGGGCCCTCATCTCCATTGCCACGCTCATCAATACCATCTACTCCGTCTATAGATTCTATCATCCGGTCAACCATTAATATGTATGTACTAGAACAGCGTGGTGGATTCTGACTCTGCTTGCTCGGATGGGATCTCTGTTTCGAGATAGGCTTGCGTTGTAATTTGGGTGGTGTGGTGTGATCTTTTATCCCCTGTAGAGCATTGTGTATGTGTAACAAGTGCATTCTCACCATAGTTTTAAATAGCCCGATACAAGATATACAATACTTGTTGTGTACTCTCCTTTCAAATAGAGTGCATGTTAGTTTTGTTCTAACTCATACTTTGTTAAATTCTGAAAAGTTGACTTTACATTTTTTTTTATCGCATTGGTTTAGACTTTAGGGGTGAACCGACTAAGGAAAGTTATCAATTTCTCTGCTTTTAAATAGTGTGATTTCTACTGAGTCATGTGAGAATATTGAATCCCTAATATTTTGTTGTGTTTATTGCCGTGACCCTCATGGGGTATATATAGGAGTACAAGGAGGGGAGAGACTTGGAGTACAAGGTCATGACTCTTAAACCCTAGTCATCTCTAACTCGTATCCTATACGTACTCTAACATCCCCCCTCAGTCGTAGCGGGAGTGAAAGCGAACGCTTGCGACTGGGTTTGTAGTTTTGCGCTTTCGTCGCCTCCTCTCCGTCATCATCAACTGCATCTCTGATGTACTGGTCCGTCACCTAGGCGGTGCCTGCCGTCCCCTTCTGGTGCCTTCCATGTATCTCCTCTCTTCCCTCCCGCAGTCATAGCGGGAGTGTCGGGGACGCAAGTGACGACGCGGACGCTTTGACTGGAGTTGTTGCCGATGTTTGCTGTAGACTTTGTCCTTGATGTCGATGTCGATGTAGCCGATCATGATGTAGCCGTGGTCGAGATAGTTGTGGTCGATGTAGTCTCGTCGTAGTCGTGGAAGCCGCAATGCGAAGGCGCAAAAAATTGCGCGGTTTTATGACGGAGCTGCAATCGTATTTTTTTGGACGTTTTGCACCTTGTGGAGGTACCGTCGAGGCCGACGTTTTGCACCTTGAGAGGTACCGTCGGGAGGCGTCTTGCGGATGTCAGAGACGCGGTCGTAGGTGAGTCCACCAGTTTTGCCAGGACTGGAGGAATCCCACCAAGCACACACGGTTTTGCCAAGACCGTGCGCGCGGTTGTAGGGGCTTTCACTAAAAAGTGATGCCGGTTTGTGTCGATGCAGTCTTATCCGTCGGGGTCGTGGCGTCTTGCAGTAGTACTGTCAGAGGACGCGTGTCCAGCCTTGTGGACGTTGTAGTTGTAGCGGCGGCGGCGATGTGTTGACGAGGTTGTCGATGGAGACCACGGTGATGTAGACCTTGGCGATGATGTGTCGGCGATGAAGTAGTAGGCGTGTAGTCATCCGTCGCTTGGAGGCGTCCCTCCGGGCAACGTTGTTGTAGATGCCTTGTTGTCGGAGAAGTCGATGAAGAATTTTGCATCTCTTTCCACACCGGCCTGACGTGTGGATTGTCGATGTCGCTTCTCGTAGATGTACTCGACGATGAACTTGGCTCGTAGCCGGGCGTAATCGTACTGCTGGATGTAGTTGTTCGGCTTGATGTAGTCCTGATCGATGATGATGAAGGCGTGCTGGTGCTGGATCCTGGCGGCTTCGGCCTCCGTGGTGTTTGCTGCATCCGTGCATGGCATGCCACCATGTAGTAGTGCATGCGATTGGTTCATACCTGGACTCAATGTTTGCTGCACGCACGTGGTGATGCTGGGCGTGGGAATCTGCTTGGAGTCTGCATGTAGTTTCAGCTGGCGGAGTAGAAGGCGTCGTGGCGCTGAAGATCCGTACATGCTGCATGCATGTGCTCGTGACGGATTAACCTGCTTGACCGGCCTGCCGGCCCGCTGCTCCGTCAAGGTTCAGAGGCGCGGACGAATCTGCATGGACGCGGGCATCTGGATCCCCGCGCGCGTGGTCACGTCGATGTCTCCCGTATGGCCGTATCCGTAGCTCGCGCGCACAGTCGAAGCAGGCAGGTGGATCTTGTCCAGAGATGCTCGGCTCGATCTGTAGCTGCACGGTGCGGCGCCGCGGAAAGATGAACGCGAGGTGGATCTTGTCCGCGCGTGTCCTGCTGTTTGGCGATGATGTGACGCTTCGAGTCGCCGGCGATCTCACGCCGGAGATGATTTTAGCACGCACCAATTTGCACCGTGTCTCTTAGCGGAAGAGGATCTCGATCTATAGGTTTAGGCTTTATTCGTGGCTAATTGGATCTAATCTATGAACTAAGAATTTAATCTAATCTATAAACTCGAAAATTGAATCTAAAGAACCGACTAGATCTTTGATCTAGATCGGGTGCCGCGCCCCCGAGGAGAAGAGATTGATTCCCCGGGGACGGCGCGCTGCGGAAAGAGTTTAGAACCCTAGGATTGGCGTCGTGAGACTAACCGCTCTGATACCATGTGAGAAATATTGAATCCCTAATATTTTGTTGTGTTTATTGCCGGACCCTCATGGGGTATATAGGAGTACAGGAGGGGAGAGACTTGGAGTACAAGGTCATGACTCTTAAACCCTAGTCTATCTCTAACTCGTATCCTATACGTACTCTAACAAGTCAAACTATGAGTTAAAAAAATTTAAGTGTCCGACACCCCCCAAAATGGACACAAATTAGGCGTTGCCGGATTAACTGGCGCGGGGTGTGGGGGGGGGGGGGGGGGGGGGAGCTTCCTTTCGAATGGCGGGTGTGCTCGGGGCGCTCAATTCGACCACTGTCATTGCCATGCTTTCAACAGCCTCGCGCGCCGGCAACATGTAACTTGAGATGTCGGTGCATGCCGCAGCCGTGAGAAAACGCCCGACATAGACATAGATCCGAACTTCTGCAATTTTCTCATAAACATGTACGTGAAACTGGATGATGCACAGTTGAAAAGGAACCGGTCATGCTCTCTCCCGACACGGCGCAACGGCCTGGACTTCCCCTCCCCATTTATGGCCTGGCCCTCCCTCTCAGACTCAGGCCAAGCGTCCAACTCTGTTCAGGTGCATGGATGGCCGAGTCGAGAGAGAATTTGTTACTTTGTGAGAGATGTAGGGTCCAAAAGAATGGAATAAATAATTACATATGGTGATTTTAGAAAATATGCGTATGTGGCGTTGGTTAGCGCCTGGTCATGCCGGTATCACTAGTGGAAAAACAGCCAAGGATGTTACCCTTAGTACCGGTTTGGTTACAAACCGGTACTAAAGCTAGCACTAGTACCGGCTCCAGAGCCCAGTGCGCCGGGAATCTGTAGTACCGGTTTGTGCTGGACCTTTAGTACCGGTTCGTGCTCGAACCGGTACTAAAGGGTTTCGCGCCAAAAATGTTGCGGCCGCGGGGCCGGCGCTGCACCTTTAGTACCGGTTTGCATAGCAAACCGGTACTAGAGGGTGTGCAGCCTATTTCATCAACCCGACCCGCTCATTTTTTCATCTCCAACACATTTCCAACATAAATCTCTCCTCTCACACTCCAAACAAATCTCCATTTTTCTCCACCATTTTGTTAAGATTGGCGGCAACCATCTATCCAAGGGTTAGCAACATGATCCTTTCTTCCGGCGTTCCTAATTTAGCTCATTTCGTATAGTTTAACTCGTTTCACTTTTTTAGTGCTAGCAAGGTGTTTGATGAAATGTCTAAGTTAGTGATTTCATTCGTTTTATATGCAATTTGAGCTCAAATTAAAGTATGCTTTGTTGGTTTTAGTATCTTCCCCGTCCTCACCGCCGTCGATCGCCAGCGCCGTCCCTAGCCGGCACCACCTCGGTGAGCCTACTTGTTTTTATGTTTTAAAAAAACTTAGTTTTATGTGATAGATGCATAGTTTTACTTTATAATTTTCTTACTTGTATGATTGTTTTTTTATGTATAGTGCCATGGTTTTGATATCCGTCCCCGTCGGCCCTCGTCCGGTCTATGATTCGGATGTGGTATACTTTTATAACTATTTGTTTCATTTTGTCATGTGACAATTATGCCGACCAACTTGACATAGATATTTTATCTAGGAGGTAGTTGAACCAGAAATTACAACCGACCCTCTTGTCGAGATGCTCAATTTATTTGAGAAAGAAAATAATGATTTGAAAGAAAAATTGAAAAGAAGTGAAGATCTTCGTCTGCAATGCCTAGAAGAGAAGATGAAATTGGACTTGAAGTTTGCCGACGTCGTCGATGATCACCAGATCAAGATGGATGCAATGCGCTTGAAGATTAAAAAGATTAGAAAATATGCCATTAATCAAGAGGCTTGGTATCATTATGCTGTTGGTTCAGTAGTTACCTTAGTTGCGATTTTCATCGCATTTTTTGTTGGTTTTAATTTTTTTAGATAGTTGTATGTTAGTTTGAGTGTATGTTTTATGAGAACTATGTATTACATTTGGTCAGTACTCTAATTTGCTTTTAATGTGATGAACTTGAATATTAATTAATTTTGTCACTCATCTATTTATGAAGTAGTGTAATTAACGGTTATTGATATACTTATATAATGCAGATGAACCGACAATGGATGTACGGTGACCGACGTTGTCCCGAGTTTATTAATGGCATGCATAATTTTCTCCACGTGGCTGAGGCAAGCAAGCGGTCGAATGGTTTCATGTGTTGTCCATGTAGTTCCTGTAAGAATATGAAGGATTACTCTACCTCAAGAACCATTCACGCCCACCTGTTACAGAACGGTTTCATGCCCGGCTATAATTGTTGGACAAAGCACGGAGAAATAGGGGTTATAATGGAAGACAACGAAGAAGAAGAGGATAACGACAACTATCCTATGTTCACTGAACACGATGATATGACAATGGGGGGAGACGAAGACGCAGAAGAGCTCATTTTTGATGACCCCGATGACGATTTAGGTCGGGCCATTCATGATGCGAAGATTAACTGCGGAAGTGAAAACGAGAAGTTGAAGTTGGAGAGAATGTTAGAGGATCACAACAAATTGTTGTACCCAAATTGCGAAGATGGTCAGAAAAAGCTGGGTACCACATTAGAATTGCTGCAATGGAAGGCAGAGAATGGTACTTCTGACAAGGGTTTTGAAAAGTTGCTGAAAATAATAAAGAAGATGCTTCCAGGGGAGAATGTATTGCCCTCTAGTACGTACGAAGCAAAGAAGGTTGTCTGCCCTCTAGGATTAGAGGTGCAGAAAATACATGCATGCATCAATGACTGCATCCTCTACCGCGGTGAGAAGTACGAGAATTTGAATGCATGCCCGGTATGCGGTGCATTGCGGTATAAGATCAGGCGAGATGACCCTGGTGATGTTGAGGGCGAGCCGCGCCCCAGGAAGAGGTTCCTGTCAAGGTGATGTGGTATGCTCCTATAATACCACGGTTGAAACGTTTGTTTCAAAACAAAGAGCATGCCAAGTTGTTGCGATGGCACAAAGAAGACCGTAAGAAAGACGTGATGCTGAGACACCCCGCTGACGGGTCGCAGTGGAGAAAAATCGACAAAGAGTTCAAGACATTTGCAGATGACGCGAGGAACTTAAGATTTGGTCTAAGTACAGATGGCTTTAATCCTTTTGGAGAGCAGAGCTCCAGTCATAGCACCTGGCCAGTGACTCTATGTATCTATAACCTTCCTCCTTGGTTGTGCATGAAGCGGAAGTTCATTATGATGCCAGTGCTCATCCAAGGCCCGAGGCAACCCGGCAACGACATTGATGTGTACCTGAGGCCATTAGTTGAAGAACTTTTACAGTTGTGGGATGAAGAAGGTGTACCTGTGTGGGATGAGCACGAACAAAAGGAATTTAACCTACGAGGGTTGTTGTTCGTAACCATCAATGATTGGCCTGCTCTTAGTAACATTTCAGGACAATCAAACAAGGGATACAATGCATGCACACACTGTTTAGGTGAGACTGACAGTATATATTTGGGAAACAAGA
>QRDG01000621.1:820488-931284 GCA_012064385.1 Puccinellia tenuiflora | reverse complement strand
GGGGTGCAGGTAGACCCACAGTACGGAATGACTACAGTGGATCTCAAGAATCTAGCATATGAGACCGAACCATTCGTGCTTGCCAGTGAAGTGGCCCAGGTTTTCTATGTGAAGGACATGTCTCCAAACCGAAAAAAAGAAAGAAAGGCAGAGGACATCAATATGAGGAGCCAAGCGCCACATAGTTCTTCAGGAAAAAAGAAACATCGTGGGAGTGGAGGACAAGACAGACATGTCAGAAGATTATAATAAGTTTGATTATATTGCACCCTTCAAGGTGAAAACTGACCCAAGCATCGTGTTAAATAACGAAGATGTCCATGGTTGCGTCGCAATCAGAAGAAAGGGAAACACACGAAGAAAACTCAGAAGACTAGATAGGGATGTGTTGGTGATGTGTAATAATAAACTTGGCATAGTTTGTTGAATGGGTCCATATTCCCACAAACAGGCATCTTGGAAGCACGGACAATGTATTAAACCTTTTATCAAATGCACACGGTTTCCCCGTCATACAGCCCAACGGTGGCTCGTGAGTGCCTGCATATCAATGCACCGTTGGGCTGTATGACGGGAATCCGAATGATTTGCATATAGGGTCATGTGGCTGGTCCAACACTGATTTTGCCCATCCGGAAGCTTGCGCATCCGTCTCGCGTCGTCGTGAGCAGCGAATCGACCTTCGATCCAAACAGCCCCAAGACTTCTCTGATGATCTAACGACCGTCCCAAAAAGTGTTGGGAATGTTGTAGATCATCAGAGAGCCTTGGAGCTGCTTGGATCCGACCGAGGGGCATGGCTTACCACTTCCACCACCACCACCACTCGTTGTGTGCCGTTTCGCTGCAGGGACGTCGCTATTTATAGGAGTGTGCTTCTGATCCAACGGCTCACAAGCGCTCTAAAGAAACACACCCCTGATCCAACGGCTCACAAGCGCTTGAAAGAAACACACGATCCGTGTGCTTCTTTAGTCCCGGTTGGTAACACGAACCGGTACTAAAGGCCCTGATCCAACAGCTCACAAGCGCTCGAAGGAAACACACGATCCGTGTGCTTCTGATCCAACGGCTCACAAGCGCTCTAAAGAAACGCACCCCTGATCCAACGGCTCACAAGCGCTTGAAAGAAACACACGATCCGTGTGCTTCTTTAGTCCCGGTTGGTAACACAAACCGGTACTAAAGGCCCTGATCACTCTATATATAGGCTTGGCCTCCATTGCCATATCACATCTAAACTCATATCTGCAACCTCATCACTCTTCCATTGTAACAAAATTTTGACTTAGGCGTTTTTGACTTAGGTGTTCTCGGCGACGATGTCCATGTTGGACCAGAGGGGCGATGTGCGGGACTGGGCTCCACCGGGCTGGCACTGGGAGGTGCTACCTTCCGGGACGCGCAGCTTGGTGAGGAATCCGGGTGACATCGTCGACCCGGATCTTCTGTGGTGGCAGTTGCGTGGGCCACGCTCGGTGCAGAGGGAGCCGGCCTCCGAGGAGGTGGTACGTCGCCGTATCAGGGAGGAGGATGAGCACGTCCGTCGCTACATGTATCTATTGGATAGGCAGTATGACAGTAGGTGGTCGTTTCTTCAGAGGGTTCCTTCTCACGTGAGCTATGACCCTGTGAGGGTTCCTTCTCTTTGGATGCGCAGCGCCGGAGGCTCAGCACCCCGTGGCTCAGGAACTTGGAATATGTCCTAGGCAGTACGACAGTTCTGTTGAAAACTTGTTCACAACAAAGAGCTATCTCCTCCTAACATTCTAGGGTTTCTGTCGAAATAACGGGTGTTATGGCCAAATACATGGCATAGTTTGTTTGAATGGGTCCATATTCCACACAAACATGCATCTTGGAAGCACGGACAATGTTGACGAAGGAAGTTTTTTTTATTGAATAAAAAAACCATTTTCCATTTTCCGAGTGTCAGAAATGGTTTTTTTTGTGAAGGACCTACCAGAAATATGTTGCAAAACTTGGGTGATTCATTTTTTTAATATGCTAGAACATGTTATATGCACAAATAATCAATTTGTTTTCTAAGAAAAGAATTCCATCCACCTCTTTTAAAAATCACAAATTTCTGCCGATTCTGCTGGAAACGGGACAAATTTCTAGACTTAATTATAGTTTCTAGAAATATTTCATTCCATTTTGAAATTTAAAAATTTGAAAATGTTACAAAACATCACAAAATTATTATGGGTTGATATTTTTTAATTTTACAAAATTTTAGAAACTAGTTTCATGTCATTTGGACTTTTCTTTCAAAAGTTATAGTTGTTTTAATAAATTAGGAAAAGAAAAAGAGAGAAAACCCTTTGGTACCGGTTGGTGAGGAAAACCGGTACCAAAGGTCCAGCGGTTCGCGCGCAATTTTTGGTGGACCTTTGGTACCGGTTGGTGCCCCCAACCGGTACCAATGGACCTTTGGTACCGGTTTGTGCCACCAACCGGTACCAAAGGTCAAAATAACGCTCCAAACAACGCGGGACTTGGCCATTCTTGGCCAAACCCAGCAGACCAACCGACGCGCCTCCGGGCTCCCTGTTCACCGACGAGGAGACGCCGCCAGGCTGCCGCCGTGCCGCCGCCGCCTCCACCACGCGCCACCGCTCCTCCACCACGCGCCCCTGCGCCGCCGCCGCCGCCGCCTCCGCCTCCTCCACCACGCGCCCCTGCGCCGCCTCCACCACGCCGCCTCCGCCTCCGGCCGCCACCACACGCGCCTCCGCCTCCGCCTCCGGCCGCCTCCACGCGCCCGCGCCTCCGCCTCCGGCCGCCACCACACGCGCCTCCGCCTCCGCCTCCGGCCGCCTCCACGCGCCCGCGCCTCCGCCTCCTCCACCACACCGCCGCCGCCTCCACCACGCGCCTCCGGCCGCCTCCGGCCGCCACCACAACACACCTCCGCCTCTGCCTACGGCCGCCTCCACGCCGCCTCCGCCTCCGGCCGCCTCCGGCCGCCTCCACGCCGCCTCGGTAGAGGTACTAGTTTTTTTTTGTTTTTTTTTCTTAGTGATTATTAATATTAGTAAATAGAAATACTAAGAATTAGTATTAGAATTTAAGTAAATAGAAATACTAGTTTCTATTTTTACTTACAAATGTCTCAATATTGTTATACATAAATTTAAGTAAATAGAAATACTAGAAAATTAGTATTAGAATTATTAGATACTTAGAATTATTAGAATTTTAGTACTTAGAATGATTAGAATTTTTAGTACTTAGAATTATTAGAATTTTTAAGTACTTAGATATTAGTTTTTTTTAGTACTTAGAATGATTAGAATTTTTAGTACTTAGAATTATTAGAATTTTTAAGTACTTAGATATTAGTTTTTTTAAGTACTTAGATGTTAGTTTTTTTAGTACTTAGAATTATTAGAATTTTTAAGTACTTAGATATTAGTTTTTTTAGTACTTAGAATTTTTAAGTACTTAGATATTAGTTTTTTTAGTACTTAGAATTATTAGAATTTTTAGAATAGAATATTAGTATTAGAATATTAGTATTAGAATTATTAGTATTAAAATATTAGTGTTAGAATTTTGTAGCGAATTGCTATTTAAAATTTTCTATTTCAAATTTGCCAAGTGAATTTGCTATTTAAAATTTTGTAGTGACATTGAGCTATGGATCCGGACTCCCCCCCTTCATCCGAAATGAGGAGGAAGAAGATTTGGTGCAACAAGTGATATATAATAATGCCCGACCATATGAGGATGACGATGGCGAAGACTTAACCACACAATTTCTGAACGACTCCGGTGAAGGACTTGAGTCTGAAGAAAGAAGGGCCGACGAAGTGCCCTTAACAAACTCCGGCAAGGTGTATATTATGGCAATGCTATATTAGTAGATGCATTGATTTATTTGTATTGCACTTATTAACGAACCTTTTTTATTTTAGCCTTCTGGATCATCGAGCAAATCTGCTAAAAAGCAAGGTCCTCGAGGCCCGACGAAACCTCTATCGGGCGAGGCTAAATTATCCCTCACCGCATTTAAGGCTAGTGGCGAACCGGTGGAACCAGCAGAGAACGTAAAAAAATTTATAAGTCAAGCTGGAGTTCTTGTTAGGGACATTGTACCGATCACCATTCCAGATTGGCATAAGCCGAAGAAGGCGGGGGTTGGCGATGAAGCTAGTTATGTCAGCGACACTACAAAAGAGGTACTTTGGGGGAGTCTGCTGCCATACTTCAACCTACCGGTAGGCTTCACGGAAAGCCAGACGAAGAAGCTCAAGGAATGGACTTTTAAGAAGATGGCCGTACAATTCCAGACCTGGAAGAAAAAATTATGGGACAACTATGGACCTGAAGGTCCAGAATTCACTGGAAGATTTGAGAAGCTAAAAGCCCTCTGGCCCGCATTTAAGGTGTATAGGAGCTCATCAGAGTATAAGGCCCGATCAGCCATAAATGTTGAAAATGCTAAGAAGAAGCAATATTTTCATAAATTGGGGTCAGGTGGCTACAAGAGTGCCATTCCTAAGTGGAAAGCATATGAAGCTGAACTGCTGAAAAACGGGGTCATGCCACAGACATACGACTGGCCCGAGCGGTCCAAGTTCTGGTTGTACGCGCATGGGGCAGGGTTGGACCCAAAGACAGGGCGAATCGTTGCAAAGGGTAAATGGAAGACGAAAATTGAAAAAATCGCCAAGGAGCTTGAAGATGCAGTAGATAAGGTTAGAAAGGGAGTGTACATTCCCGATAGAGAGAATGACGAGTTGACACTAGCTCTGGGGAATCCAGAACACGTTGGACGAGTACGAACCCTCCCAGGTCTCACCATGAAGGATGCGTGGCCGGAGTGCGCAGACAGTTATAGAAGCCGTTCGAGAACGAAGAAGAAGTGCGCTGACCGATTATCGACATTGGAACTTAGGGTGCAGCAGCTGGAGCAGAATCTAACAGACTCAACTAGTCGGCAGAGGGCACCTGATCAGCAGCTTCTTATAGAAGATCCTCAAGCCGATGCCGCCCCATCTCAGCCGAAAAGCAGCGTGGGTTCCTCGCATCTTGAAGGATGTGGAGCAAGCTACCCCGTGGATTATGTCACGGAGAGGACAGAGTGCGAGCTACATGTGCCAATAAGGAACATGTCCGTTAAGGTGGCGGTCGGCTGTGCTTACCCACAACAAGATGGAGCAACGCACCATCATCAGCCCATTCCAGCTGACTGTGCTCTTGTCGGGGTGGATGACATTGTGCCTACTTATGAAACAATGGATCTTGATCATCCTGGAGGTGACGAGGAGAAGACACTGGGCGATGTCAAGCGCGGTTTCGCCCTCTGGAAAAAACAATACATCGTCTTTTCAGGCCCCGTGCCAAGGCCACCGACTCCTCGTGGTAGAAGTCCACATGTGCAACAAAGTCCACATGAGCCGCAAGGGCCATCGACTACTCCTGCTGGCAGTCCACATGAGCAGGAAGGGCCATCGACTCCTCGTGGTAGCAGTCCACATGAGCAGCAAGGGCCATCGACTCCTCGTGGTAGCAGTCCACATGAGCAACAAAGTCCACACCTACCGGAGGGGGGGCCCAGCGCGAGTCCACCACCTCGGTTACCTCCGCGTAAGAGAGCGCCCGTTAAGCGGAACGGTTCGCCGCCTAGGAAGATGCCTAGATTGGAGAGAACACAGCCGCCTCTTGAGAAGTTACCTTGGGAAAGATCTAAAGAGGAAAACGACGCCATCACACGTTCCGAGATGGATGCCCATTTTGCTAAGAAAGTGCCAGAGATACCTTTTGTGAAGACGCTAGATCCGGTGAAAGTCGTGCGTACCGTGGAGAATCTATATGACCCTGAACCGGTGGTATCAGACTATACGCGTTCTATTGAAAGGTCATATGACGAGATGGTCAGGGTGAAAAAAGGGAAACAGGTGGTCGAGTCAAAGAAAAGTAAACAAGTTCCCCAGCTCGGAGAACAACCCGTTCAATCGGGCCCCCCTCTCAAGGTGTCTGACGATAAGGCCGTTCAAAGTCGTCAACAACAAACAACTGATACCGATTATCGCGCCATTTTTGAAGTACCATCTGAATTTGTTCAAGGGAATAACTTGGTCGAGAATCTCTCCACCCTACCAACAAGAATGCGCCAACTGCATAGCTGGTACTTGAGGAGTGCAAAGGACGGGTTCGATTCTATCATGGTGAGAGTTAAGGAGGAGCACTACTTCCAAGATTACGCTGTGTCCGTTGACTTCAAGGAACTTTTTCAGTTATACAATCTCCGGGCCCTCGACAAATCGTTGCTCAGTTGCTATTGTCTGTAAGTGATTTATTTATTTAATTTGAGAAGTCTTTAGCTCAGTTCGTTCATTTTCTGCAATTGTCCTCAATTTAATCTTTTGTGCGCTATATTATACAGATTGAAGATGCTCGAATGCAAAAGGAATGATATCAACGACATTGGGTTCATTGACCCGGAGACAATGCATCAAGTAACCATAACGGATCCCCTGCATAACAAGGATACACCGGCGACTTTGCTAAGGTTTTTGAAGCGAGAACGTGACAAAAAACAAATACTTTGGCCTTACTTGTTCGAGTGAGTGTTACTGTCTTCTTTATCGTCATTATTTAAATACTTTGGCTAGATGTTAAAATTTTAAGTAATGAGTTATATCTATGACACTGCATATTTAAACGTGCGCAGCTTTCACTTTATTCTTCTCAATATTAAAATACACGATGGAGAAGTTCTAGTATATGACTCACTAACCATGAAGGCTATAACATACAAGCACTGTTTTGATATGCTCACAAGGTAATTTTAATTATTTCTTATCGGCTTCATCGTTAATTTGATGATGTCAACAAATTAATAACTCTTTTATTGATTTTCTTTGTCGGGCAGCGTATGGCAAACGTTCATCGCGGAAGATCCGGAAGGTGGATGGAAACCGAAGCTGATATGGCGTCCGAGAGTAAGTAATACTACCTAGCTACGTCCAGACACATTTATCATACTTGATTATTGTTTGATTGAATTATATTCTTATACAGAAATGCCCGCAACAGCCACAGGGGACTCATCTGTGTGGTTACTATGTTTGTGAGAACATTCACAAGATTGTCAACGAGAGAGCGAATAGTATATTCAATAGAGAGGTACGTAAATAATATTCACAAATTTATTTTGTTACCATCAGTTCTGCTGAGTTTCAGTCATAATTGTTTTATTATGATTTGATACATACATATACACATGACACATGTATTCATTTCGATCTCATTCTTTTGCAGTTGGCAAGAAAGCGGGAGAAGCTTACCCCACAGCTCCGCTTCCAAGCAATTGGCGAGGAATTGGCGGGATTTTTCATTCGGGATGTCCTACCTCCTGGGGAAGAGTACCATTTGGTTTAGTATGCCTCAATGTAATAGTGAGCTAGGAACATGTAATATATAGTATGACTCGGAGAGTCGTACTACTTAATTTGCGATCTTATGTAATTAATTACATGTGTTATATATATGCACCAAGTTGATATGCATCAAATTGATCTTCATGTAGATATCTTATATATACCAAACGCATTTCTCGCGCATCGAAGCGATACTGGTACAACGAACGGTCCAAATACAGACCCTAAACCCTGGATTCTATGCGTTTCTGGCACGGCAGAGAAATGCATAATTCTCTGCCGCGGCAGGGAATGCAGGTTTAGGTCCCAACCCTTTGGTATCGGTTCCTGTTACGAACCGGTACCAAAGGTCTCCAGCCCTGAGGCTCCCGGCCAGCCCACGTGGAGGCCCCTGTAGTACCGGTTCCAGAGGAAACCGGTACTAAAGGTTGGGGCCTTTAGTACCGATTAATTAGTACCGGTTGCCCAACCGGTACTATAGTACCTCTGGAACCGGTACTAGAGACTGTTTTTCCACTAGTGTATATGGTACTAATTTATATTATTACTTGCACAATTGATAGTAACATATATATGGTATCATATAATTCTGTTTTTATGAGATTATAGACTTATCTTGCTTTGAAATGTGTTATGTTACTGTATTTATCTATGATGCTACTACCATCTCTATCCTTATTAATTACACAGTGACACGTCAGCTTTTTGGCAATACCACATACATGATATGATACCCCCACTACTATCTATGATAACACTACCATTTCTCTCCTTATTAATTACAGTGACACGTCGGTTTTTTGGCAAATATGATACCCCCACTACCTATGATGATAGTACTATCTCTCTCCTTATTAATTACAGTGACACGTCAGCTTTTTGGCAATATGGCATGCATGATACGGTACCCGCACTGTGGCTAGTCTAAAACTATTCTCTCCGTTCAAAAATAAGTGTCCCTAAAATGGATGTTTCTACATGTTTTTCAGTGTCAGATACATCCGCTTTAAAGACAAAATTTAACCAGCTATATACTGGAGTAGAATAAAATATCAACAAGAGTTTGATGGTTGCCAGCAAATTAATTCGTGTGCGATGATCGGCCACAGCCCATATGTACGAGTATGGTCTAGTTTGGTATATGAGATCTTGAACGTATATATACTAAACATGCATGCATGCATGCGTGATGTGCATGCTGTTGCAAATACGGCAACATTAACACGCTTGCAAGGACGCTCCGATCTAGCTCGAGATCCACACAAGAGCATGTGGTGCATGCCCGACTGTTACCTACACCAATCCACTTGGGATTTATAGCGCACAAGCGACCAGGACAAGAGTCTCTTAGCGCCATGCTCATGCATGTGGAGTGGCCAAATGGACCACACGCGCGCGATCTAAGATGGTGCAGTTTTTGTGATAAATTTCTCGCCTCCTTTCTCCCTGTCTTTTTCTTGAAAGCTCTTGCTTATCCTTCTTCAGTTCTTTGTTGGCGATGGGACACATGAGTCGTATAATGAGATCGGTCCTTTCACGTGCATGATCCATTATATGTGTAACATAATAGGAAAAATGTTGATTAATGTTTCTTTCTTTTGATTTACAATAGTTTTAATATTTGGATAATTTCAATCTGCTGCCAGTGAATATTCAGAGAGCAAAACCTGCTTCGCCCCCTCGGCGACCCGACCCCTAGCCAAACCCTAGCCGCCGCCGCCTGCCCCTCCTCCCTCCTCAGTTATGTGACCCGCGTGTGCAATATAGTGTCTCTTTGTTATGTGACTGCTTCTAAATTGATCTGGTAGTTTTTGTGCTTCTGGTCTGGTCTGTTTGTTTTCTGTAGAATTTTTTACATGTTTCTTCAGGTTTATATGCGTAAGCAGTCTGTCGTGTCTTATGTTTATAAGTGCTGTTTTTCTTTCGCATAGTCTGGTGTGTCTTATGTTTGTAAGTGCCACTTTGTTTTCAAATGGGCCACTACCTGTCATATGTGTCTCACTATTTACTCTGTTGGTTCATTCCCCTAGGATATTAGCCGTCTTATTAATCTGTACATTACAAGAGGATTACGGGAAAAATACTTTTCGAATTAACAGGTGACACGCGACAAGCCGCGCTTCCTTAACTAGTTGGATCACATCTACGACTTGGAAGATAAGACCGTCGTGATGTAGTGTGTACTCGGCACCTACAGGGCCACAAAAGAGCTTTAAACAGGCATGTATGCACCGCGTTACGTACAGGAAGTTGCTAAACATTAATTACGGCGGTCCTGCCTAAGGCGGTGATATTTAACCAACTCCAGTTCCTACATCTTTTTTGGGAGCAGTGGTGGAGCGTCAGCCCATACTAAGACTGGGCCAGTTACATCAGAGCAACAGAATGGACCATTAAAAGCAAGCGAAATTGAAGGGCTCTGCACCACACTTTGGCCCATTTACCTTGCAAAAATCTGGTAAGACCGGGCCAGAGCTCAGGATGGTCTCCAAGACGCGCCGCTAGTGTTTGGGAGGGAAACTCCACCTTCTACACGAGGGCAGTCACATGAAAAGAGTAGAACGGAGGGGGCCAAAGACCCGTAGTCACCATGCCTACTGATTCGTGCCGCCTTGTTGCCATATTTGATCTGTTTGATATCGATGCTCTGAATTCTAAATAAAGTTGCAACGAAATGATGTAAAACTTTTTTACAAACTAGAATAAACCGTAGACTGATTAAAAATAACTAAAATAATCCGAATACGTGTGGGATTGGATATATGTGTAATGCTACTGAAATAATTAAATTATTCAAGATTTCATTTAGGTTTCAAAGATATACCATATCGATATGAAAAATGTCGACAGTAGCACAAATCAATCACGAGGCACAGCGAGATTGGATGGATTGACCGGGAAGTCAATCCGCATGCATTTTTTAAGCTTAATGTGGTCGATATCCACCGACTCGAAAAGATATAATAGATTTGATCTAATTTATAAAGAAAACCGGGTCGAAAAGACCATAAAAGCTATACATCATAGTACTGATGCTTCTTTGATTACCATCGCATATTTGGGCAAGTAACTAATGATGTAATCTTGCGATCGTAATTAAGTCACTTGGCCTGTTGGCCCGGATGAGGAAAAGTAAATTCTGTGAATCTGATTTCGGCAACGCATTTACACTGTTCGCTGGCACGGTCGCTAGTTGCGGCGCTGCTCGATCTGGAGCGGCCCCATTTTACTCCATCTTGTGCATGCCCACGTCTCGATCGCGCGTCTTTTTAAACCACGCCACTCCCTCGTCTCCACACTCTCACAAGTCACACCGCATTTGCTCATCAGAGCCTGTAACACGCGCGCGATGGGCTACCTCAACTTCCTCAAGACGACGGCCCGGCTTGTCGTGAACAACTTCCTTGCCGTTGTTGCGGTGGCCGTCGCCGCTGCCGTGGTCCGGAGGTCGTGGCCCGTCCGCCCCGACGAGATCCTAGAAAAGATGCGCTCCCTGCCTCCTCTCCACGTCCTCACGGCGGCGATCCTGGCGGCCGGCGTGCTCAAGCTGCGGCGCGTGCGCCGGATACGGGACGTGTACCTCGTGGAGTACGGCTGCTTCCGGCCCAAGCCCTACTACCGCACGCCGTTCGCCACCTGCCTGGAGCACGCGCACCTGATGCCGTACCTCGTCGACGAGGAGAGCGTGGCCTTCGCGATGCGGCTGCTGGAGCGGTCGGGCCTCGGCGAGGAGACCTGCGTGCCAGACGCGTACCACTACATGCCCCCGGACCGCAGCCTCGCGGCGTCCCGGGAGGAGGCCGAGCTGGTCATCTTCGCCGCCGTCGACGACGTGTTCGCCAAGACGACGTCGATCAGGCCCGCCGACATCGACGTGCTCGTCGTCAACTGCAGCATCTTCACGCCGGTCCCGGTGTTCGCCGACATGGTCGTGAACAGGTACGTGCTCCGCGCCGACGTGAAGTCCGTGAACCTGTCCGGGATGGGGTGCAGCGCCGGGCTCGTCTCCGTCGGCCTCGCCAGGAACGTGCTCCAGACGGCGCCCCCCGGCACGCGCGTGCTCATCGTCTCCACGGAGATCCTCTCGTCGCAGTATTACGTGGGCACGGAGCGCGCCATGCTGCTGCCCAACTGCCTCTTCCGCATGGGCGCCGCGGCCATGATCCTGTCCAACTCCCCGGAGAAGGCGCAGGCGCGGTTCCGCCTCCGTCGCGTGGTGCGCACCGTGACGGCGGCGCGGGACGAGGACTACCGGTGCGTGTTCCAGGAGGAGGACGACAAGGGGAACACGGGCATCCGCCTCTCCAAGGACCTCGCCACCACCGCCGGCTACGCGCTGAAGAACAACATCGCGGCCTTCGGGCCCCTCGTTCTGCCGGCCTCGGAGCAGATCCTCGTCGCGCTGTCCATCCTCAAGCGGAAGCTCCTGAGCGGGCGCGCCACTGGCAAGGTGAGGCTGTACCGCCCGGACTTCCGCACGGCGTTCGAGCACATCTGCATCCACGCGGGAGGGCGCGGCGTGATCGACGAGGTGCAGCACGGCCTGGGGCTCTCCGACGCCGACGTGGAGGCGTCGCGGATGACGCTGCACAGGTTCGGCAACACGTCCAGCAGCTCGGTGCTGTACGAGCTGGCGTACCTGGAGGCGCAGGGCAGGATGGGCAAGGGCGACAAGGTGTGGATGATCTCCTTCGGCGCCGGCTTCGACTGCAACAGCGTCGCGTGGGAGTGCCTCAAGCCGGCCGTCGACGCCGACGGGCCGTGGGCCGACTGTATCAGCCACTACCCGGTGCAGCTCCCCGAAATCGACAAGGACATGTGAGCATAAATCATAACGGCAGTACGGCACACACGTATATGTACGTATGTACATAGTATACTTGTCTAAAATTTGCACGAGATGGAGGGCTTATGGAATCCTAGCGTCACAAGGACGTGTGAGGGGGAAGCGAGCATAAATCATCACACAAGTATATATGTACGTACGTATGCATGTACGTAGTATACCTGTCTAAATTTGGCATAAGATGAAGGGTCGTTTAAGGACCACACCTTACTTACGTAGCTGGATGCATGGACGTTGACAGGCCTATATGTTGTTGATTACTCTAGCTTGATTTGGTGTACTTGAATCGATTGAATACGTAATAGTAATAGACAGGGTCTACTCCTCCGGCCGGTTTTGTACTTTTTTTTTATTTTGGCCTACGCCACCGGTGTTTACTCCTTTGCATATCAGGTTATCCTTCTATATTATATTAATATAAAAGACAAAACTTTTACCTTTGTTTCAAAAAAATTAGTAATTGACATTATTCCTATGTGATCTTCAACCTCTTTCTGAATTACTCTCTCCGTTGTCAAATGTAAGACATTTTAGCATTTTTCTCGATTTACATGTATCTATAAATCTTTAGACATATGTTACGGTGCATGTTCACTCATTTTAACTCGCATCTATTCAATATGTGAAGTACCTAAACTTTTATATTTAGGAACGGAGAGAATATGTTTGAGAATCGTATTGTAGTCAATGGAAGTCTTACATGGATCGTGTCTTCAACGGTGTAACGCTGGCTTCACGTGCTGGAGACTGGAGTGCTTGTGGTATTAGTAATTAACAAAGTCTGACAAACGAATGCCTGCACTCTACAGGCTGAAGGTAGTCGTAACAACTCGCGTGGACGTTTACCGTCGGTTCTTGTCGTTGGGACACTCCACAACAAGCTAGGTAGCATTCTTAAAGTGCATTGACGACATAATTAAAGACTTTACAGTTACATCGAGCCCAACTTGCCTGCGTCATAAAATGGACCCGGTAATTCCACCGTTTTCGCGTGTCTAAGACTAGTCACATTGGAGAGCATCATATGTGTGGTATCATATATGGTACTAATTTATATTATTACTTGCACAATTGATAGTAACATATATATGGTATCATATAATTCTGTTTTTATGAGATTATAGACTTATCTTGCTTTGAAATGTGTTATGTTACTGTATTTATCTATGATGCTACTACCATCTCTATCCTTATTAATTACACAGTGACACGTCAGCTTTTTGGCAATACCACATACATGATATGATACCCCCACTACTATCTATGATAACACTACCATTTCTCTCCTTATTAATTACAGTGACACGTCGGTTTTTTGGCAAATATGATACCCCCACTACCTATGATGATAGTACTATCTCTCTCCTTATTAATTACAGTGACACGTCAGCTTTTTGGCAATATGGCATGCATGATACGGTACCCGCACTGTGGCTAGTCTAAAACTATTCTCTCCGTTCAAAAATAAGTGTCCCTAAAATGGAAGTTTCTACATGTTTTTCAGTGTCAGATACATCCGCTTTAAAGACAAAATTTAACCAGCTATATACTGGAGTAGAATAAAATATCAACAAGAGTTTGATGGTTGCCAGCAAATTAATTCGTGTGCGATGATCGGCCACAGCCCATATGTACGAGTATGGTCTAGTTTGATATATGAGATCTTGAACGTATATATACTAAACATGCATGCATGCATGCGTGATGTGCATGCTGTTGCAAATACGGCAACATTAACACGCTTGCAAGGACGCTCCGATCTAGCGCGAGATCCACACAAGAGCATGTGGTGCATGCCCGACTGTTACCTACACCAATCCACTTGGGATTTATAGCGCACAAGCGACCAGGACAAGAGTCTCTTAGCGCCATGCTCATGCATGTGGAGTGGCCAAATGGACCACACGCGCGCGATCTAAGATGGTGCAGTTTTTGTGATAAATTTCTCGCCTCCTTTCTCCCTGTCTTTTTCTTGAAAGCTCTTGCTTATCCTTCTTCAGTTCTTTGTTGGCGATGGGACACATGAGTCGTATAATGAGATCGGTCCTTTCACGTGCATGATCCATTATATGTGTAACATAATAGGAAAAATGTTGATTAATGTTTCTTTCTTTTGATTTACGATAGTTTTAATATTTGGATAATTTCAATCTGCTGCCAGTGAATATTCAGAGAGCAAAACCTGCTTCGCCCCCTCGGCGACCTGACCCCTAGCCAAACCCTAGCCGCCGCCGCCGCCGGCCGGCCGCCGCCGCCTGCCCCTCCTCCCTCCTCCTCCCTCGCGCGGCCGCGCCGCCCCCGCGGCGGCCGGTCGCGGCCTCGGCTCCCTCCCGCTTCGCCCCCTCCCTCCCGGCTTCCTCCGTCACCGCCGTCGGCAGTGTCCGCCGGGCGCGGCCCGGGCGGAGTCGGCGGCGGCGGATGTTCTCTACCCACGCCGTTGGAGGCCTCGCGGGGCGGCTCTCCTCCGGCGGCGGTGCTTCTCGGACGGCGGCTGGTCGGCTCCGGCCGGTGGTGGCGGCACGGCGGCGCTCCCGCAGTGCAGTGAGGCGCACTGTACGGCGGGGCGGCGAGCAGCGGCAGGGCGGCGCTGGCGAGCCCGTTGGCCCAGATCTGGGCCCTCTGTGCCCGATCTGGGTTGAGGTGGGCGGGCCTACCCTGTTTGCCTCGATCTGCAGCTGAAGGTGACGGTGCTCGTGCGAGGTTTAGCAGCGACGGCGGCCGCTCCGGTTGCAGCGTGGCGGCGGGCTTTACGGGCCCGATCTGGGCCCGGCTGGACCCCTTGGGACCGGCAGGTGGCTGGACCTAAAGGGGACCGGTGTGCACTGCGGCTGCGTCCGGTCGACTACCGTTTCGGCGGTGGAGGCAGTTCCCTCCCGCGTGGTCGCGGTTCCGCTAACCCGAGCTGAGCTACTTCTCGTCTTCGGCTCGCAGACCTCGTGATGGTCTCCTCGGGAAGATGATGCTGGTGGCGGCTTTGTAACCGTAGTGGCGCAAGTTGGTGGGTGGAGTGTTTGTGTTGACGAGGCTTCGTCCTCGCGGGGCTCCTATGCTATGGATCGCCTGGGTGGTAGATAGGGCTATCGGGAGAAATCCTTGTCGGATTCGTTCGACACCGACGTGGTGCCACCCTCGGGTGACATCATTCCTTCTTAAAGGGCGTCGTGGCTACCCTCCATCTGCTGCCCTGTGAGTGTCGGGGGAAACCCTAGGACCAGTAAAGGTTCGGCAGTAGCGATTGCTTTCCTTCTTGAAGGTGCTGCTTGGTACTCGACGATTCAACGCTAGGAGCGTGGTGGTGATTCTCCGGAGGGCACGACGGTTGCGGGTCACCATAGTTTAGTCTTCCCACCTATGTCTTCTTTTGTTTCTGTTTTGGGTGTTTGTTTGCTGTTGGCCCCAGCTTGTGTGGTGTTGTGTTTGTATCCGTGGTTGTATGGTGGTGGTTGCTTTATTTATAAAGCTGGACGAAAGCCTGTTTCGTGGATAGTTTTAATATTTAATTAGCTCACCTTTTTTGTTTTGACGTGATGCACATGTAACCATGCGTATTCTTGGAGGGCACTCGGTGAAAGGCTAAAAACACTTGTAAATGGGTTGCTCGGTAACTTGTTGTTTGCTAAGTGCCATATGGACGACACTATGTCGATAGTATAAAAAAATAAAGGGTTGTTGGTGGACCGCGATGACCATTTGCCGAGTGCGGACACTCAAGCTTGTGGGTCTGAGAAGCTTCTAAAATAGACACGTGTCCGAGGCACACTCGGCAGAGCTTCCTGTTTGTCGAGTGTATACCCCAACACATGAGTTCCAAGGGAGCGCCACGTTGCAGTCTTGCAGAAATTTGTTGAGTGTATACACTTGGCATACAAGTTGAGCTGTTTGTGGAATACTAGGTATGGCTGGGCTATGTGAGATAGGAGTAGAACGACCACCCTCATTTGATGCAGTTGATCCCTACATGTTTGAGCAAAATATACTATGGACAAATCACTATGGCTAGAAAGAATGATGATTGGTGATTGAGAAGTTTGAAGAGAACAAACCGTGTCCATGTAGCACATCAAGGTGGTGGCATGATTGTGGGCATAAGAGGCAACGGTGGCTTCGGTATCATCAGTGGCATCAGAGAGCTCTTGGCTTGGATAAAAGATTACATGTTCTGCAAGTTAGTTTAGTAGCGATAATGTCACATGTAGCAAATACAAAGGTTACATCGTCAAAGTAAGGCTTCCTCCAAGAGGCCATTACTGACAATAACTAACTTTCATTAAGGAGTTGCACTACTCTTGGCCATTAGTGACAATAACTAACTTTCATTAAGGAGTTGCACTACTCTTGGTACTGTTTTTGTCACTGGAGTTGTCTCTTATATACCTCGTGTTGTGCCTTGTAGGCTAAATAATGTTGCTCCTGGAGCCTCTTATATGCCTCACCTTACGCCATTTGGGTCTAGTATCTCATCGGAATGTCATTAACATAGCAATGCAAGAATGTATATATGAACAATAGAGGATGAACGAAAACAAATAAACATGCATATCGATAAGTGTAGCTCTTGTAGGTGGTCCACGAGGTATTATACCACAACTTCCGTTCGTACAGAAGGCTCAGACCTACGAAAGAGGGGTGGTCGGCTGGATCGCGCCATAAAGAATCGGCAGACGGCCATGTTTCTTGCCCCTCTCGCCAAGATCACCCCAACCTCATCAATGGACTCATTCTAGACTCATTTTTTTACTGGGAAGAGTTATGTGATGGTAACATATTATGTTACTCCATTTGTCAATTTCTTTTCATTAATTACTTGCCACATAATTATTTTTGTCTACATGACATGCATCTTGCCACCAATGTTACTCCCACTATATATGTTTAGTCTAAGGTCTATGTCAATGCACCATCTTTTAGCACGTTATTGTAGGAGTAACAAATAATTAGAGATTACGAGCCCAATGCATTGTTTTTATGTGTTGTATCTAATTTAATGATTTATGCCTCATGCATATATATGATCGGGCTAGCAATTTTCTTCCTACACAAGGGTTGTACTCTCCATTCCGAAAATAAGGCATATAAATTTAGTAAAAGGTTAACATATGGTAATTTTGACCAGTCATATTGTCAAAAACATATACATTTACAATACCAAATTAGTGCAAAATAGACCCATTAACAAAAATCATAGTACGCTTACTAAATCTTGTAAATATTCATAGTTTTGTCTATAAGATTGGTCAAAGTTACACTACAATGATTTTTTGAAGAAAATATGCATCATATTTTAAGGAATGGAGATAATATGTTACCGAAGGTACGACCTCACTCTCTCTCTTCATTGACTACTAAGTCACATTGATGACCCACAAGTATAGGGGATCTATCACAGTACTTTCGATAAATAAGAGTGTCGAACCCAATGAGGAGCAGAAGGTGTTGGCTTGTAAATTCGTGCAAGGTTTCACTGCAAACACTAACAGACGGATTTCTATGGGTTTTTATAGTAACAAATAAATAAAGTGCGAATAAATAAAAGAGAGCAATAATTATTGCAGCAAGTGGCCCAATCCTTTTTAGCACAACGGACAAGCCGGTGATTCTACTTATGCTGGCTAAACGCTCCTGAGGACACATGGGAGTTATGTCAAGTCACTTTCGCTTCATACTGCTGCTTAATGTTTAATGTTTTGCTAAGTGTTGTGTGGGTGAACCTATGCTAATGAACCACCCTTACTTGAACTAGAACACACTTGTGACTACACTTCCCTACAAGCATCCGCAAATGCAAGGAAGTATTTAAGAATTAACTAACCACAACTTTAAACTCTGAGATCCTACACTCCCTCATGCACTAGTTTACCGGCGGGGGTTTAGGTTTCTGTCATTCCTGCAACCACCTCACAAGCAAACTAAATACATGATGCATTCCCCTAGGCCCATAAAGGTGAAGTGTCATGTAGTCGACGTTCACACAACACCACTAGAAGAATAGCACCACAACTTAAATATCAAACCATTAAATATTACTCAGCATAATTCCACTACTTGCAACGAGACTTCCCATGTCCTCAAGAACTAAACGAACTACTCACAAAACATCATATGGATCATAATCAGAGGTGATGAATGGATGAATAACAATCTGGTCATAAAAGTATTTCACCGATAAAACTCAATAGCATTAACTACACAAGGCAATCAACACCGGAAAAGTGATCCCAATGAACTACAATAAGTATAACCCTAGATGCAACAGCGGAACGGAGTGGAGCTGTGGGGATGATGGTGCTGCCGGTGAGGATGATGTTGATGATGATCCCGATGAATCCCATGACAATGACGATGATGATGGCGACGATCTCCCCTCTCCGGGAAGGAATTTCCCCGGCAGATTTCTCCCTGCCGGGGAGCTTTTTCTCTCTCTATGGTTTCCGCCCCCGAGGCGGCGGCGGAATATTTCTTCGAAGCGTCCCCCATGATTTTTAGGTCAGACAGATCATATACGCAAAAGGGGGAAACCAGAATCGACCCGCCAGGGCCACCAGGTGGGCCCCAGGCGCGGCCCAGGGGTGGGCCGCTGCCAGGTGGCGCCTGGTGCCCTGGTGGCTCTCCTCTGGTCCCTCTTCTGGCTTCTCACGACATCTGGCAAAATATTGATCCCTGAATTTTTGCGAAATTTTTGGCGATGCAGAAGTATATTTTCTTGACGGTGCTTTTTCCAGCTGATTCCAGGCTCCGGCAGTCAAATCACCAACAATCATCAAACATGCAAAATAAGATAAAATAACATAAGTATAGAATTATAATATGAAATATATCCATGAATAACAGTAAATTATGATATAAAATAGTGATGCAAAATGGACGTATCAACTCCCCCAAGCTTAGACCTCGCTTGTCCCCAAGCGAATACTGAGCTCGCTAAACATGACCATAGGTTTATGGAGTGAAGTGTCGATAATAACGAATATGGACAAGAAGCATCACTATTTAATAAACAACCACACACTCAATCTACACAACAACTTTTTCTCATATCAAACTTGAAGAACAAGTGATTATTCAATCACAAATAGAGGTGCACCGAGAAAAACATATTTGAGCGATGGCAAACTGTGTTCTTGGTCAGAGAACA
Source organism: Puccinellia tenuiflora (assembly GCA_012064385.1). NCBI lineage: Eukaryota > Viridiplantae > Streptophyta > Magnoliopsida > Poales > Poaceae > Puccinellia > Puccinellia tenuiflora. Next base: position 911,912 of record QRDG01000621.1, on the reverse strand, counting down.
TCTAACATATCAAACTTATCTTTCAAGGAGAATCTATATATAAGAGCTATTATTTAGCAGATATCACGAGTTTCAATCATCAAAGACTCTATGCACCATTGGAAACATCCAAGAGTTATATTATTGCAATAAAAGTATAAATACCGTACGAGGAAGATGATTATTCAGCAAAGCTCAACTTTCAACTTGTTTACCACAATGGTACTGTCAACTGCAATAAAACATGATCAAACATATTGCTTCAATATAATTGATTGTATCTCAACTCAACACCATTTGTTTTGCTAGTAAAGGACAGAAGGAATAGGTGAACTGACTCAACATAAAAGTAAAAGAATGGCCCTTCGTAGAGGGAAGCATGGATTAGTCATGTGCTAGAGCTTTTTAATTTTTGAAACAGAAGTAAAACAGTTTTGAGACATGCGTGCTTTCGTCAACGACTTCACAGTAAATAAACTAGCTAGTCCCCCATTTCAACCAAGGCTTTTAGACTTTTGAGAGCGACCGGTACTTAGAGGAATGAGGTCGCTCCTCGTTCTCCTTGGTTTAACCACTAACCAATGTTTGACTGATTTCTCAGGTTTGCATTGTGCGGAGGAGAGTGTTGGGTTATATTTATATTTTGCTTAAGACGCTCTCGGCAAATTCAAGTGAGGACGTAAACCATCAACACCGGGTAAAAAAGGGGGAAATGACCCTGCTTGTCATAGGCTATATCTATCTTCCTACTGCTTCCTCATGAGTTTAAAAACAGAGACACAAAAAGGAGAATTTTGAAAGTTTTAAAGATAGCACATGAATATTTTACTTGGAGTGGCAAGGAAATACAACATGTATGTATGTATGGTGGACACAAATGGCAAAGGTGTTTGGCTCAAGGATTTGGATGCACGAGAAGTATTCCCTCTCAATGCAAGGTTTTAGGCTAGCAAGGTTTATAGCAAGCATAAGTGTTGAGAGATACAAACAATATATATTACCAGCGATAAGATTGATCATACCTTAGAGAGCTGATGGGGGGATACTTTATAGGTAGGCCCATGGACCCGGAATGTAGACCCGCCAAGACCAAGAAGGCCAAAGCCGAGTCACGTATCAAGTCGCATGGGCTGGGATGGAGACAAGCCGACCAAGGCCCATGATGGAAAAGGGACTCGTCAGCAAGGAGTCCAAGTACAACCCGGAGCCATAACTTGGAAGACCAAGACGTAGAGTAGGACTCCGTGTTCTAGTGTGACTCGGTGTAACCTGTAAGTCCAGGGACTCGGCCGCCTTTATAAGCGGGGTCCTGGACCTCAGATTGAGGGGTCTAAGCCTTGAGAGAGATACCTAGTCACCGACTCCCCAGAGAGGAGCCGGAACCCTGTAATCGATATCAGATCTAGAGCAATAAAGAGAAGCAAGAAGTAGGTCTTTACCTCTAGTCAAGAGGGGCCGAACCTGGGTAAATCTGTGTCCTTTGGCGAGATTAACCTCTCCTACGTACTTCGTGCATCGATGGCCCCAGAACTCACCTTCCTGGAGGAAGGACTTGTCGTGACAACCCCACGACAGTTGGCGCCCACCGTGGGGCAGGAGATGCGTGGAGTTGAGATCGTGGGAGCCGCTCGCCGGGCCATGGAGAAACTTGCCATCGGGCGAGTCTACACTGATGAGCATGGAGAAACCGAGATCGATGACTCCGGCTGGACTCCAGAGATGGAGGAAGTCGACGAGGGTTATCAGTTTGTTTTTGGAGGGATCAATGTGTTCGTCGGCATGGTTTGCGCGTCGGGTCTTCGCACTAACTCGGCGGAATCAGTTTCAGAGCCAACAGCTGTTATTGAGTCCGACGGCGAGGAGTCGGTCGGTACATCAGAAGTCGGCATCATCGCCGAGCCAAAGAAACAACTTGCTGTCAACCATGAAAAGGAGTTGCTGGCGGAGCCACTTATGGAGCCAGATTACGACGCCGATTCAGAGTCTATCTTGCCCTTGTTCGAAGATCGGCTTGGGTATGGAATTGAAGAGGAGGATTACGCGGAGTCGCCAGTACGCGCCCGCGTCGTTGGAGTCTACATGTCTGGGAACGGCGGAAATCAATTTGATCCAAGTCTACTAACAAAGGAAATCAATGCAAGCAACGCAGCAGAACGAGCGGCCGAGTTAGCCAGCGCGCGTGCTGCGATGGAAAGGCAACTAGCAGAAATTAACGAGGCAAACCGCAGATTAGCAGAAGAGCGGACCCGGGTCCAGACTGAGGCCCAGGTTGTAAGGAGTCGTCAGGAGGAACTCACCTCTATTCAGCATCGCAGGGCGAGGAGTCGCCTGCGAGGCGGAGTCATTGTCAACCCTACTGCTTTGTTCAACACACCCACTGGTCCAGGCGCAGGAGCCGGGCTAGGGAGCTCATCAGCTGCAGGAGGCGGCGCAGGAGGAGGAGCAACACCACCACCACCACCACCACCACCACCAGAAGGACCCGGCGGCAACGGTACCAACGGACCGCCACCTGAAGGAGGAGTCGGAGGAGGATCAGCAGGTGGTATGGGACCTCCACCTGGCAGGTTTCGTACGCCAGAGGGGCACTACTCTAACCCAATGGACAACGTTCACGCGGCAACTATGAGTCTAGAGAATATTGAGATACCAGAAGGAGCAGCGGGACAGGAGACCCGTCGTGCTATTGAGATGTTGAAGACAGCGATGACTCAGCAAGCTCTTTATCCAGCGTTTCCAGATGCAAGTAGGCTACACTCGACATCGTTCAACTCTGGCACGAGGAGTCGGCATGACGAGTCTCACCCGGCCAACTCTACAAGCGCAAGGCGCCGTGAACAAGAGAGGAACAGGGTCATCATACCAACTGCCTCACGAGCTCAACTGGTGGTTGATGAAGCAAGACAGCGACGAGAGAGGGAGGCGGCCAGGGCACGGGAGGCTGAGAGGGACAGAGCCCTAGCTGGTCCAGATAACCAGCCTCAGCCGACCCGGGCGCACACAGAGGTGACTTTTCCTGGTACCTCTCCTTCACTGACAGGACCAGAGTGCCTGTCAGATGCCATTAGGTCCGAGTCTTTCCCCAGCGACTTCAAGGAGCCGCGCAAAGTTCCCAATTACGAGCCCAACATGGACCCAACCTCCTAGTTGGGTACATACGAGATGGCGATGAGTATCCGTAATGCCACAGGTAATCTGTGCGCCAAATTCATGTACCTTATGATGGAGGGAGCAGCCAAAGTGTGGATGCGGAACTTGCCTCCTAGATCAATCAATTCTTGGGAGCAGTTGAAGTCGGCTTTCATACAGAACTTCCAGGGAACATGTAAAAAGCTTAGTACCATAGAGCACTTGGAGCGGTGTGTTCAGAGAAAGGGCGAGTCTGCAAGGCATTGGATGAAGCGGGTCTCGGAGATCATCAACTCATCGCAAGGACTCCCAACAATTTCAGTGCTAATGGCAATGGAGAGAAATTGCAGCTACAATCCCTTGAGTTGGAAGCTGGGTCGTATGAAGGAGAGCCTGAATCAAGGTATTCCCCTTACGATCGGCGAGATCATGGCAGGTGCTAACAAACATGCGGCCACAGACAAAACAAAGGATCAGGAGGAAGGATCTAAAGGACATGGTGGCAATGGTCAGAACCAGAATCAAAATCAGAACCAGAATCAGGGAAGTAACAAGCGACCATATGGAGACAACTCTGACCTAGTGGCTAACACAAACACTGGGGTCAGATGCAAGGATAACAATTCTCAAGGGTATCAGGGACGTAGGCCGACCACAGAGGAGGTTCTGGCGAGTCCATGCCCTAAACACGCCAGAAACGGCAAGTGTGGTCACACCTTGGGACAGTGCGTGGATTTGCAGCGTGCCAGATTACCAGGACCAGGAAATAGAGGCAACAACAATGGATATAGAGGAAACAATGGTGATGGAGGACCCGGCAATCACGATGGAGGAGCCGGCAATAACCCTAGCCAACCTCAGGGAGGAGGTAACCAATAGGGCGGGTTCCAGCAGAACCCGAAGCAGCTTCACGATAACAATGGGCAGTATTATGTCACAACTCGGCCACAGAACCCGAGTCGTGGCAGTTACCATGTCTTCACAACAAGCACGTCCAAGCGTGCCAGGAAATTAAAGGTTAGAGCTGTCAATGCAGTGGAGCCGGCGCTTCCACAGTGGCTCAGGTGGTCAGAGCAAACCATCACATGGAGTTGGGCAGATCATCCGCCAAGAGTCGACGACCCAGGGCAGCTAGCCTTGGTGGTGGCACCTCAAGTTGGGGGCTACACGTTGAACAAAGTGCTCATGGATGGTGGAAGTAGTATCAACATCTTATATTATGACACATTCAAGAGGATGCAGCTGCAAGATAGGCAGCTAATACCCACTGAGACAGTTTTTCATGGAATCGTACCAGGGAAGTCAGCCAAGCCAATCGGTAAGATTTATCTTGAGGTTGCTTTTGTCACAGTGGAGAATTTTCGTTCAGAGATTATGCCTTTTGAGGTAGTGGATCTTAAGAGTCCATACCATGCTCTCTTTGGTCGACCAGCGTACTTTAAGTTTATGGCCAGACCATGCTATGTTTACTTGGAGCTCAAGATGCCAGGTCCAGCAGGAGTCATTACAGTTAATGGCAGCAGACAGATGGCATTGGAGTGTGAACTAGTTGATGCAGCTATGGCTGAGACAGCTTGTGCTCAAGAGGAGCTGAAATTCTACAAGGCGAACGTGGACCCGGAGGACAACTCGGTCCTTAAGAAGCCGGCCACAGAGGAGAAGATGAAATTCAAGTCAGCTCAGGATACAAAGCAAGTCGACTTTACCCCTGGTGATTCTTCCAAGCAGTTCACCATTGGGGCACACCTCTCTGATAAATAGGAAAGCGCGCTCGTCGAGTTCATCCGTGAGAACCGGGACGTCTTTGCATGGAAGCCATCGGACATGCCAGGAGTCCCGAGAGAACTCGCCGAGCACAGCTTACACGTTAACCCTAATGCAAGACCAGTTAAGCAAGGTTTGCGCAAGTTTCATGATGACAGGAGGAAAGCCATCGGAGAAGAGGTGGCTCGGCTCCTCGCAGCCGAGTTCATCAAAGAAGTCTTTCACCCAGAGTGGGTAGCCAATCCAGTGTTAGTGCCAAAGAAAACAGGAGAGTTGCGGATGTGCATCGACTTCACGGGTCTTAACAAGCATTGCCCTAAGGACCCGTTTGCATTGCCTCGTATTGACCAGATCATTGACTCCACAGCAGGGTCAGAGTTACTTTGTTTCTTGGACGCCTATTCAGGGTACCACCAGATCAGACTCAACATAGAGGATGAGCTGAAGACGTCTTTCATTACGCCCTTTGGAGCATTTTGTTAAACAACAATGCCCTTTGGACTCAAGAACGCAGGAGCTACGTATCAGAGGTGTATCCAGAATTGTTTCAAAGAACAGATTGGAAGGAATATTCACGCTTACGTGGATGATGTAGTTGTCAAGTCTCAGAAGGCCGACTCTCTGATAGCAGACCTGACAGAAACCTTTGGTAACCTGCGAAAGTACAAGATGAAACTCAACCCAACCAAGTGTGTTTTTGGAGTCCCTGCAGGCAAACTCCTTGGCTTCATTGTTTCAGAGAGAGGCATTGAAGCAAACCCAGAGAAAATCAAGGCTATTCACAATCTGCAGAAGCCGACTTGTCTAAAGGACGTTCAGAAACTCGCTGGTTGTGTAGCAGCTCTCAGCAGATTCATCTCAAGACTCGGAGAGAAGGCGGGTCCTCTCTATCTACTCTTGAAGAAGTCAGATAAGTTCATATGGGATAAAGAAGCCGATGATTCTTTTCAGAACTTGAAACCCTATCATCAGCACCAGTACTTGCAGCTCCTACAGATAAGGAGCCCATGTTATTATATGTGGCTGCCAATGAAAGGGTGGTCAGCGCAGTAGTAGTTGTGGAACGATCAGAGGAAGGAAAAGAGTATCCAGTGCAGAGACCTGTTTATTACATCAGTGAAGTACTAACAGAGTCAAAGCAAAGGTACCCTCAATGGCAGAAGCTAGTCTATGGAGTTTTCCTTGCAAGTAGGAGGCTTAAGCATTATTTCCAAGAGCATCCAATCAAAGTGGTGAGTTCAGCACCGCTAGCAGACATCATACGCAACAGAGATGCAACAGGTCGAGTCGCCAAGTGGGCAATCGAGTTGGGTCCTTACCATATCACATACGAGCCCAGGACATCAATCAAATCTCAAGCTTTAGTTGACTTCGTCAACGATTGGACTGATTGCACATCCTCATCGAGTTCACCTTGCACCAAATATTGGACAATGCACTTCGACGGGTCGAGACAGCTAGAGGGCTCAGGAGCCGGCGTGGTTCTAACTTCACCAAAAGGAGATAAGTTGGCATATGTCCTTCAGTTACATTTTGATTGTACAAACAACATGGCAGAGTATGAGGCTTTGCTACACGGCCTGCGTCTGGCCAAGCAGATGAACATCAAGCGTATCAGGTGCTTTGGAGACTCGGATCTCGTAGCCCAGCAGGTATCTGGAACCTGGGACTCGAAGGATGCAAATATGGCGGTTTATAGAAGAGCAGTCGAATAGATAGCCGGGTTCTTTTCTGGTTATCAAGTGGAGCATATTGACATGCGCAAGAACGAGGCCGCAGACGCGTTATCACGACTCGGCTCTCGACGAGAGAAAGTACCACCAAATGTAGTTGTGGATGAACTTCACCACCCATCAGTCAAGTTGCCCTCAGAGGAGGCTTTAGCCTCCCCAGATCTAGAATCGGCACTGGTGGCATCAGTACGAGCAACACCAGCATGGACAGAGCCCTACCTTGCATATCTCCTTAGGGGTGAACTCCCACAGGATGAAGTCAAACAGAGACAGCTCATCAGACGATGCAAGTCATACACAATCAATTGATGACGAGTTGTACAGAAGGAGTGTCACTGGAGTCTACCAGAGGTGTGTGTCTCCAGAAGAGGGCAGGCAAATATTGCAAGAGATTCATGCAGGTGATTGTGGTCATCATGCATCCACTAGATCCTTGGTGTCAAAAGCTTTCAGGCACGGGTTCTTTTGGTTAACAACACATCTGGACGCAGAAAAGATAGTACGAGTCTGTGATGGATGCCAAAGGTACGCAAGGCAAGACCACGTGCCAGCCCTAGAGCTCAGAACTATCCCTATCACTTGGCCGTTTGCAGTTTGGGGGCTTGATATGGTGGGTCCTTTCTCAAAGTCGCCCTGTCAGAAGACTCATCTGCTAGTAGCAGTTGACAAGTTCACCAAGTGGGTGGAAGTCGAACCCGTCAGCAGAGTCGACGGAGCATCAGCAGTGAGATTTTTCAAGAAAATAGCAACACGCTTCGGATATCCTCACAGCATCATTACAGACAATGGTACCAACTTATCAGTTGGAGAGATGGCCAAGTTCTGCGGTGAGAACAACATCAGACTCGACCTAGCCTCAGTGGCACACCCACAGTCCAATGGACAAGCAGAGAGGGAAAATCAGGAGTTGTTGAAGGGAATTAAGCCTCGGCTCCGAGTCCCTTTGCTAAGAGCCGCTGGGTGTTGGGTTGAGGAGCTGCCAGCAGTACTCTGGAGTATAAGGACGACTCCTAACAGATCCACGGGCTTCACACCTTTCTTCATGGTGTATGGAGCAGAGGCCGTCCTGCCAAGCGACTTGCTGCATGATTCGCCACGAGTCGCCAATTACGTCGAGACAGAAAATGAACTCGCTCGCCAGGACTCGGTGGACGCACTTGATGAAGCAAGGGAGTTAGCCCTTGAGAGATCAACAATTTATCAGCAGGACTTGCGGCGGTATCACGCACACAGAATTAAGACTCGGACATTCCAGGAAGGCGACTTAGTGCTTCGCCTTGTCCAGAACAGGGAAGGGATGCACAAGCTATCTCCACCATGGGAAGGACCGTTCGTCATAAGCAAGAACTTGCACAATGGGTCGTACTATCTAATGGATGTACGAGAGCTGGCAAGTGAAAGTAAAGGAGCTGACACAGCTCATACGCTAGATCCCTATGCAGAGGCAAAGAGGCCATGGAACATAGCTCAGTTGCGTCCTTATTATACCTAAGTTGTAATAGTTTTGTGAGTTGAAAGGCAAAGAGCCCAGTGAGCCATGCCTAGATGTAATTAGATTATTATCATCTAATGAAATAAAGCCGGCTTCTGTGAATATGAGTCCTTTAGTCGAGTCACCCAGTGAGTGCGCTTTATTCTTTAACTTTGATCATCAAGTTCTTGGGGGCTTGCTTTTCAGTAAAAAAAGTTAAGCTTAGACTCTTGAACCTGACACAGTAGCCAAACTTTCCCTAATTTTCTCGCTGGTAAGATAGATGCATCCTGCACAATATAGCTAATCTACAGGCATGACTTGTCTCCGGCTCTTATGAATCCTAATGGACATGGGATGTCAGGAGCTTGTCAGCACAAGCTGTAAGAGAAGTCATGCAGGGCCTACTTATTCATCAGTGGATAATTAGACGGGTTATAAGAACCACAAAATGACTTGCATAAATAATACATGACAATCACACAGTTTAACAAGCAAGTCATTACAAGCCGATTGGCACAATTCCAGAACAGGTAGTTCAAAAGACCTAACAAGGTTTTGCACCAGCAGTGCATCATTACAAAGTTTAAATACTAATAGCACAACATCACACAGTGATCAAAAGTCATTCAAGGGATGATCTTCTAGAGGAGTCGACTTCTCAGCCGAAATTGGAGAGTCCTTCTTTACTGGAGACTTGTCTTTTGTTTGGGCAGCAGAGGTAGGAGCCGGTTTCACAGGAGGCTTGGTGGCGACTTTCTTCGTCTGAAAACCAGCGCCCCTGGGACTCTTCATATGCTTAGCCAGCTCTGCTTGTTTCTGGGCATCTCCAGAGATAGCTCTTGAAGGAGTGGTGTAACGCCCCAAGATCGGTACTATGCAGACTTGAGCATTTCAGCCAAATCCGCATAATAACGATCCTAAAGGACGCCCACCAGGCATACCGTGCACGTCGCAACACACACGTTATGCGGGTGGAATTGTGATAACATTACAACAGTTCTCGATGAAACCCACAAAAGAACATATATACAACGACTCACAGAGTCAAGAACCAAAGATACAATACAAAGATCCAAATAACAACGGAAGCGGGGTAGCGTCCGGCTACGGACAAGGTACAAATTGGACTAAGAGTCCTGAAGATAAGCAAAGGCACCATATCCCTGCCCAGGCCAAGCCGGAGGGATTCCCAAGCTAACGTCGTCAGACTTCAAACCTGTTGGCTGCATTGGAATAGCAGCCCCGAAGGGGTCAGTACTATAAAACAGTACTGGCAAGTAATACTCACAAGATATCAAAGCTGGAATTCCGGTGGAAGAGGATTAGCGATTGAGGCAGCAGCAAGCAACACTATCAACTAATAGAGACACGCTACAACTTCCGTCTAACAGAGACAAGGTAAGAGAGCGCATAAGGAACCAACTATTCTATCACCAAACAATACCCAGCCGATTGTTACTCCACGATCAACCCACGAGGAGCAACCCAAAGGCACGCACACGGTTGATCAAGTTTTAATCAGATTATTATTCATGTAATCTATCTTACTAGTCAAGTAATAGTCATCATAAGGTGCAAGTTGTCTATGATCTTTTTAGCCAGCGCATTTCACCAAGTCGTCCATAACCGCGGACACGGCTTTTCGAAAAGATTTCACCCTGCAGGGATGCACCAATGAACCCACACGCATCGAAACTCTCGCTTAGAGGTGTACCGGTGGAGGTTTCGACGCAATACTTCCCTTCAATACAAACAAGTCCAGGGAGCCACCTAGCTAGGACTGATCCACCTTGAGAGTCCGGCCGAAGCTTCGCGGTGGGCCTAACCGTTGCGAGGACGGCTTCGGGAGGGAACACTCATACGATTGCCCCTCCTTCCACACTCGATAAACGAACGTACCGCAAGATCTACGAAACACCCGAACTACTTGTGGCATCCTGGACAAGTTTGAGGATCAGGTAATAGATTGCGGGGAGGCCCATAGAACTCCCACATGTGGTTAGTGCGCTCAGTCTTGGATCAGCGGAAAAGAACTCGGGTCCTAGGCGACACTAGCAGAACAAATCACCACGATTGGCCTTCCGCCGGTGCCTTATCTTTATTAAGTTATCCCATCGCAACAGAAAAATAAAGATTACCATTTTAGGTTGAGCCTAGCTATAATGTTATCAACAAGACTAGATAAAGAGATAACAGGACTGAAGCAAAGCACCTAAGCATGCACTACGACTCGCAAGGCTAACAAGGTAAACAAACAACAGGTTAATAGGATGTGGGGGTGTGGCTATATCATGGCTGCAAGGTAAACATGCATATAGGATCGAGACACAAGCATCGCGACATAAGGCTAGCAAGGAACAAAAGATAGGACGAGTAAGAGGCAGAAGACAAGCAAAGATAGCAAGGGAGTATCACTTGCCTGCATTCCGGTAGAGGTAGCAGAACCTGTCGTTGCTCACATCAACTCACGGCCTATTCCCGAAGAAGCAACAAACACTGGAAACAGAAAGATGCATTTTACTCTACAGCAAAAGAATCGGCATGTTGATGACATGATGCATGACAAATTAAATGTTGTCCAATTTTATTCCCTAACACATGGCAAAACATTTTAAATGGGATCGGTGCACAATATAGATGCACCGAACAAATCCCATAATTAGTTGATTTAATTCGACTAAATGGATAAAGGTTCGATGTTGATTAGCATGCATGATTTTATAAGATACAGATATATGGCATATAGGGATAGGGTTGGGGTCACACATCGGATTCGGGGATCATCGGATTCGGAGAGGAAGTAGTCAAAGTAGTCGTCGTAGTCGAAGTAGTCGTTCATCCGGAGTCGGCGTAGTTGAAGTAGTCGACGTCGTGGAAGTAGTCGTACTAGGGTCGTCGTCGTTGCAGACCTTGGTGTTCCGGGCTTCGGGGTCGTCGGGGTTCTCGGTGGTCGGAGATCACGGCATCGGAGAACTCGGCGGTTCCGGTCGGGGGAAGATCTTGTCGCTGCACGGAGTCGGGCTTCACGGCGCTTCACGACGGGTACGGAGGACGGGAAACTGTATCGGGGAACTCCGGTCACGACGGGAACGGTTCCACGACGGGGAACGGAAACGGGAAACCATGTGGGAACGGCTTTCACGGAGGCATCGGGGAACCCACTTCACGACGGGGAAAAACGTCGGGATCGGGAAGCGGCCACCGGGAACGGAACACGGCAGCAGCACGGAGTCGGGAAACACGACGGGAAAAGGGAACCGAGTCCTTGCGGGCATTACGTCGAACACGTTGCGGGCGCTGGAGAAGAACTGGGTAGGGGCGACGCACGGCAGCGGGAGATGTAGGGGAACAGGGTACCGGGGAGAGAGGAGCTCGGGAGAAGAAGGAGCCGGCCAGGGCGTGCTGTGTCGGTGGGGAGGAGGAGCATAGGAAAAGGGCGGAGGGGGGGGAGGTCCGTGCACGAGGGAGCTCGAGGAGAGGCCGGAGGCGGGCTCGGGGCAGAGCAAGGAGGCCGGAGGGAGGAGGACGTGCGCAGGGCGGCGCATGGCGGTGAGGGAAGACGGCGGCGGGCGGCTGCACGGGCACGGCCGACGTGGCGAGGAGGAAGGCGACGCGGCGCTGCGGTGGTCGAGGGCGGGCCAGCACGATCTGGTCGAGGGAGGAGGCGTAGGAGAGAGGGGTGGAGGTGAGGGGAGGAGGAGCTGGGGCTGCTCGGGAAGGAGGAGAGCCTGCGGGGAGCTCGGTCCGGGGAAGGAGAAAAGGTGGAGGGCGCCGGGGAGATGAGGGTGCGGCCGGCCTGGGTGGTCGTGGCGCGGGATCGGGCAGGGGAGGTGATGGACGCCGGCCAGAGGTGGAGCTCGTCGGGGAAGGCGCGGGTGAGGGAGAGAGGTGAGGAAGAGAGAGGGAAGGGAGGAAGGAGCTCGAGCGCGAGCTCGGGGAAGAGAGGTGCGGGTGCTGGGGAGAGAAAAGAAAGAAAGAAAAGGAAGAAAGGAAAGGAGGGAGAGAGAGAGAAAAAAAAAGGGAAGAGGGGATTTTTTGCATCAGAAAAGGAGGTGGAAGGGCAGATTTGCGAAACGACGAAAAGAGAGGAGGGTGGCTGCAAAAACCCAGGGGTGGGAAAGGAAAAAAGGCAGGGACAGGATTAGGGTTTGGAGGCTAGGTGGGCTTTGGGCCAGATTTTGGGCTACTCTCTCGCTAACTCAAAACATTTTTATTTTGCAAATTAATTTTGGCAATTAATTTTAGAAAACGGAGACGACTGTCTCGGAAAAAAATATTTGCCGACAATTTTAGAAAAATAAAATAGGGTTTAATAAAAATAATTTTTGTTGCCAAAAATATGCGATGCGATGATGCTGATGTCATGATGATGCAAAAATAAAATAACAAGCAATTCTAATTTGGGGAAAAAACCCGGGGCATTACAACCGACACCACTAACAAGGGATCTCGCCCCGAGATCCACGCTACCTGTCAGGGGAGAAGAAGAGCAAGGTAAACTATCGAATCTTCTTGCGCCATGCTGATCTTCTCGACACCACTAACAAGAGGTTCTTACTCACATCGATGCTGATGACCGTCTGTCGAAATCCTTTCCGAAGATCGAACCTATTAGGATAAAGGTACAAGAGATCGTCTCCCCACGAAGATGCTATAACCGGAAGGTAGATAAGGAAGAAGATTTAAATACTACAAGGTAAGAGGGGAATAGATAGAGGATAAGGAATAAACAAGAGTCCTATTGAGATCTTTTCAAATAACTTTTAGCAAAAATATTTTGGACACTCTACAAACAACGACCATTAGCTAGGGTATCCTACAGGCAGACTGGACCGAGGGGTATCGAAGAACCAGAGCTCTGATACCACTTTGTAACGCCCCAAGATCGGTACTATGCAGACTTGAGCATTTCAGCCAAATCCGCATAATAACGATCCTAAAGGACGCCCACCAGGCATACCGTGCACGTCGCAACACACACGTTATGCGGGTGGAATTGTGATAACATTACAACAGTTCTCGATGAAACCCACAAAAGAACATATATACAACGACTCACAGAGTCAAGAACCAAAGATACAATACAAAGATCCAAATAACAACGGAAGCGGGTAGCGTCCGGCTACGGACAAGGTACAAATTGGACTAAGAGTCCTGAAGATAAGCAAAGGCACCATATCCCTGCCCAGGCCAAGCCGGAGGGATTCCCAAGCTAACGTCGTCAGACTTCAAACCTGTTGGCTGCATTGGAATAGCAGCCCCGAAGGGGTCAGTACTATAAAACAGTACTGGCAAGTAATACTCACAAGATATCAAAGCTGGAATTCCGGTGGAAGAGGATTAGCGATTGAGGCAGCAGCAAGCAACACTATCAACTAATAGAGACACGCTACAACTTCCGTCTAACAGAGACAAGGTAAGAGAGCGCATAAGGAACCAACTATTCTATCACCAAACAATACCCAGCCGATTGTTACTCCACGATCAACCCACGAGGAGCAACCCAAAGGCACGCACACGGTTGATCAAGTTTTAATCAGATTATTATTCATGTAATCTATCTTACTAGTCAAGTAATAGTCATCATAAGGTGCAAGTTGTCTATGATCTTTTTAGCCAGCGCATTTCACCAAGTCGTCCATAACCGCGGACACGGCTTTTCGAAAAGATTTCACCCTGCAGGGATGCACCAATGAACCCACACGCATCGAAACTCTCGCTTAGAGGTGTACCGGTGGAGGTTTCGACGCAATACTTCCCTTCAATACAAACAAGTCCAGGGAGCCACCTAGCTAGGACTGATCCACCTTGAGAGTCCGGCCGAAGCTTCGCGGTGGGCCTAACCGTTGCGAGGACGGCTTCGGGAGGGAACACTCATACGATTGCCCCTCCTTCCACACTCGATAAACGAACGTACCGCAAGATCTACGAAACACCCGAACTACTTGTGGCATCCTGGACAAGTTTGAGGATCAGGTAATAGATTGCGGGGAGGCCCATAGAACTCCCACATGTGGTTAATGCGCTCAGTCTTGGATCAGCGGAAAAGAACTCGGGTCCTAGGCGACACTAGCAGAACAAATCACCACGATTGGCCTTCCGCCGGTGCCTTATCTTTATTAAGTTATCCCATCGCAACAGAAAAATAAAGATTACCATTTTAGGTTGAGCCTAGCTATAATGTTATCAACAAGACTAGACAAAGAGACAACAGGACTGAAGCAAAGCACCTAAGCATGCACTACGACTCGCAAGGCTAACAAGGTAAACAAACAACAGGTTAATAGGATGTGGGGGTGTGGCTATATCATGGCTGCAAGGTAAACATGCATATAGGATCGAGACACAAGCATCGCGACATAAGGCTAGCAAGGAACAAAAGATAGGACGAGTAAGAGGCAGAAAACAAGCAAAGATAGCAAGGGAGTATCACTTGCCTGCATTCCGGTAGAGGTAGCAGAACTTGTCGTTGCTCACATCAACTCAACGGCCTATTCCCGAAGAAGCAACAAACACTGGAAACAGAAAGATGCATTTTACTCTACAGCAAAAGAATCGGCATGTTGATGACATGATGCATGACAAATTAAATGTTGTCCAATTTTATTCCCTAACACATGGCAAAGCATTTTAAATGGGATCGGTGCACAATATAAATGCACCGAACAAATCCCATAATTAGTTGATTTAATTCGACTAAATGGATAAAGGTTCGATGTTGATTTAGCATGCATGATTTTATAAGATACGGATATATATGGCATATAGGGATAGGGTTGGGGTCACACATCGGATTCGGGGATCATCGGATTCGGGGAGGAAGTAGTCGATGTAGTCGAAGTAGTCGAAGTAGTCGTTCATCCAGAGTCGAAGTAGTCGAGGTAGTCGATCATCCGTCGTGGAAGTAGTCGTACTCGGGTCGTAGTCGTGGCGGACCTTGGCGTTCCGGGCTTCGGGGTTATCGGGGTTCGGCATCGGGGTACTCGGCGGGTTCCGGTCGGGGAAGTTCTTGTCGTATCCGTCTTCGGTCATCGGGGTTCACGGCGGAGAACTTGTCGGTCCACGGAGTTCTTGGCGTCAGGGATCGGCCTTCACGGTGCTTCACGACGGGAAACGGAGAACTCCGGTTCACGACGGGAATGGCTTCACGACGGGAAAACGTCGGGAACGGGAACGCGTCGGGGAAAAACGGCAACGGAGACGGGAAACGGGAACAACACACGGAGAAAAGGCACTGGGGCAGCACACGGGGACAGACACGTCCGTCGGGAACGGAACACGGCAGCAGCACGGAGACGGGAAACACGACGGGAAAAGGGAACCGAGTCCTTGCGGGCATTACGTCGAACACGTTGCGGGCGCTGGAGAAGAACTGGGTAGGGGCGACGCACGGCAGCGGGAGATGTAGGGGAACAGGGTACCGGGGAGAGAGGAGCTCGGGAGAAGAAGGAGCCGGCCAGGGCGTGCTGTGTCGGTGGGGAGGAGGAGCATAGGAAAAGGGCGGAGGGGGGGGAGGTCCGTGCACGAGGGAGCTCGAGGAGAGGCCGGAGGCGGGCTCGGGGCAGAGCAAGGAGGCCGGAGGGAGGAGGACGTGCGCAGGGCGGCGCATGGCGGTGAGGGAAGACGGCGGCGGGCGGCTGCACGGGCACGGCCGACGTGGCGAGGAGGAAGGCGACGCGGCGCTGCGGTGGTCGAGGGCGGGCCAGCACGATCTGGTCGAGGGAGGAGGCGTAGGAGAGAGGGGTGGAGGTGAGGGGAGGAGGAGCTGGGGCTGCTCGGGAAGGAGGAGAGCCTGCGGGGAGCTCGGTCCGGGGAAGGAGAAAAGGTGGAGGGCGCCGGGGAGATGAGGGTGCGGCCGGCCTGGGTGGTCGTGGCGCGGGATCGGGCAGGGGAGGTGATGGACGCCGGCCAGAGGTGGAGCTCGTCGGGGAAGGCGCGGGTGAGGGAGAGAGGTGAGGAAGAGAGAGGGAAGGGAGGAAGGAGCTCGAGCGCGAGCTCGGGGAAGAGAGGTGCGGGTGCTGGGGAGAGAAAAGAAAGAAAGAAAAGGAAGAAAGGAAAGGAGGGAGAGAGAGAGAAAAAAAAGGGAAGAGGGGATTTTTTGCATCAGAAAAGGAGGTGGAAGGGCAGATTTGCGAAACGACGAAAAGAGAGGAGGGTGGCTGCAAAAACCCAGGGGTGGGAAAGGAAAAAGGCAGGGACAGGATTAGGGTTTGGAGGCTAGGTGGGCTTTGGGCCAGATTTGGGCTACTCTCTCGCTAACTCAAAACATTTTTATTTTGCAAATTTAATTTTGCAATTAATTTTAGAAAACGGAGACGACTGTCTCGGAAAAAAATATTTGCCGACAATTTTAGAAAATAAAATAGGGTTTAATAAAAATAATTTTGTTGCCAAAAATATGCGATGCGATGATGCTGATGTCATGATGATGCAAAAATAAAATAACAAGCAATTCTAATTTGGGGAAAAACCCCGGGGCATTACAAGTGGGCGCAGCAGGAGTCTTCAATGTGGGATCGGCACCAGGAACAGGAGCCGCCGGTGATGAGGAACTCGGCACAGTAGAAGAGGATGGGACACCAGCTGGGTCCTGTGAGGGGCGGCCAAAGTTTACGATCTCAGGAGTCTCTGGAGCAACTCTTTTGTTCTCCAAGTCATAGTGATGAACCCATACCTCAGGGTCCATCTTGTTGGCAATCTCACAAGCATATGGCCGCACCAGCTTCTCCTCAGCCTTGAAGTCGTCTTGGGTGAAGGGTTTGCCATCCTCATGTTGGTCTGGCTTCCCCATAGTAAGCATTGCTGGCTCCAAAATAGTGGGGTAATAGCTATGGGCTAGAGCAAGGATTCTGATGGATTCTCTCCTCAAAGAAGATTGCTTCCACAGATGCATATAACCTGGTTCCCTAGACAACTCGTCCACCAGACGTTCAGGCTCTTTGGGGCACTTGCCCTTAGGGTTCAAATATTTCACCACTGCACGGGCTCCCTCTTGTAGCCCATGACAGTGGTCAAGCATCTCATGCAATTGCTTGCTAGTGGGCAGTTTGAGTTTTGGGGAGTCAGCCCCTGCAGAAAAGAAATCAATGATTGTCAGTCTAAAAGCAGTTCAGAAAGGTGCAGAAAGGATGTAAGCAAAAAGTTACAAACTTACCAAATATATGTTGGCACATGGCCCCAATGCCTTTGCGGCAGGTGTCAAAGACAGCCTTCAGGTCATTGTGTGCCTTTTGGGCAACCCTCTTCGCATCTGCCGACTCTTTCCTCACTTGCTCCAGTTGAGCAGACAAGACCTTCAGATCCTTCTCAAGTTGAAGGGAGCGTTCTTTTTCAGCTATAGCAGAACTGGCACTAGCAGCTGCCTGGTCCTCAAGCTCCTTCATATCTCTCTTCATCTTGGAGATAATGCACTGCAATCACAAGTTAAATTTTTGCAAGTCAGCTTTACTAGTCAAGCAGAGAACTCATGAGCTCCAAGTCGTCACAAGTTAACAACTTGGCGCTTGGGGGCTACTCAGGAGTCAGTTTTTCTCTTACAACCAGGAGGCATGGGTCCTAGTCAGCAAGTCATCAGCTCCAAGTCGTCACAAGTCAACAACTTGGCGCTTGGGGGCTACTCGCAGATCAGAATTTTTTCTTCAAGTTAAGTATCAATAATTTATATGGATTAGTAGCTCCAAGTCGTCGCAGGCTGACAACTCGGCGCTTGGGGGCTACTCGTGGAAAAGTTTTTTTGGTTCAAGAACCCGACAGATAACAAATCAGCAGCCCCGAGTCCTAGCAGAGCTAAGGACTCAGTGCTTGGGGGCTACAGTGTGCGAATTTTTCCTACACAGCAGTTGAGTTCAATTTCAACGCAAAGCACCTATCCTAGTCACAAGTTACCGCAGACAGGTGCTTGGGGGCTACTGGAATAGGAGGATGCTAGAAAGCATAAAAGGTAGAAGTCAAAAGGCTTACGCTATGAATCATGTGAAGAGATCTAAGAGCCGCTTGCTCATCATCCTTTAGCCTGGCAGATTGATCGTTCAAGTCAACTGCTTCAGCATAGGCTTCAGAGAAGGACATGTTATCTGCTACCCGAAGTCGGCTGTAGTCAGTAGATGACTTGGTCTTGATGTTTGGTGGAGCTGTAGGACTCGCCTTCGAAGGAGCCGGGTGAGGTTGGGGCGCGGCGTCAAGAGTCTCAGTCCCAGAGGAGGGCTGAACTATCAGTGGAGTCACCTCCCGAGTCCTTGAAGGGGACTCGGGAATAATGGGAGTTGTGGTTGCACCAGCAGATGCAGCAGTGGAGGGACCTGTCCTCGTGCTTGTTGTTTGAGAAGCCGAAGGAGGGACAGGTCCACGACCAGATGTGACATCAGCCATGCCTGGGAGCTTGGTTACCTTGACACAAGGCTGAGCCCTGAAACATACAAAGACAGAAGTCAGCAATAAATCTAGTGAAAAGGGAAAAAGCAGAAGTTATTTGAATGTAAGTAGAGTAAACGGAGGAGTCTTACCCAACATTGGTTTCCAGGTCCAAGGAGGCCTGAGAGTCTGAAGAAGGCATAGACATGCCGGAGTGGTAGGAGTCGTCCTTGCTGGGAGGAGAAGCCGACTTCCGTTGGTGCGAAACAGGCAGAGGCTCAGGAGTCTCTGCAGGCCCGTCGGAGCGCAGTTTTCTCTTCCTAGCAGCAACAACACTCTGCACACGTTCTTCAGGCTTAGCAGGTGAGCGAGTGGACCCAAGGACTCGTGAAAGTGGTACCTTGGGAACAGCCTCTCGAGACCCATTGTTGTTAGAAGCTGGGGAGGAAGAAGAGTGGCTTCTGGCTGAGGACTCTTCAGACAAAGATGGCTGAGCAGCAGCAGTCCCAGAGGTGGTGCGAGCTTGTTTAGTGACAGGAGCCTCTGGAGAGGACTCGTCTTCATCGGTATCCTCCACAATGGGAGCCTCTGGAGAGGACTCCTCATCTTCATTGTCATCCTCACCATCATTTGTAGTCGGGGCCTCCTGAGAGGACTCCTCGCCTGCATCATCATCGTCTTCAGCATCCTCTGCCACAGTGGTTGGCTCTGTGACAGGGGCCTCTTTTTCAGCCTCAGCCCCGACCTCAGTTTTATTCTCAATGCCAGCTCTAGAGGCCGGCTTCCAGAAGGAGTCGGTGAGCTGTAACAGAGTCAGAGAAACTGAGTTAGTAAGCGATACAAGCAAGAGCAAGTTAGAAACAAGGTAAAGTTTAAAGCCTACATCGGGAGCTGGGTTGGTGGAGCAGAAGGGCTGGAGCCCGAAGTGTGCCTGGTCCTTCACGGGCTGCCCAGTCATCTTTTTGATGAGCCGACCGAGCTCAGGACCATCGGACAGCTATTCTGTCACCCGGAGGTCATCCCCTGCGCAGCGAGTATATGAGCAGATAAGCCGAGTCCTAGGACTCAGGGGCTGAATCCTCCAAGTTGTCCAGCAGCGGACTAGGTCCATGTTTTCCAGATTGTGGGATAGGAGGGCCCGAATCCGAGTGATCAAAGACTCGACTCTTGGCCGGGCGACCTCTGAGCATCTAGCCTTCATAAGGGGAGTCATCTGGAGGCGGTCCTCAGTGAATAGAGGGAGTTTAGGTTCACCTGCAGGGGAGGTATCCTTGCAATAGAAGAAAGTTTTCTGCCAATCTTTGATGCGATTAGGAAAGACAGGCTTGGGAAAGACGGAATGAAGGCGTCATTGAAGGGCGACGGCGCCGCATTGAAGGAGAGGACCCCCAGAAGTTTCGGGCTGAGGGTTACAATAGAAAAGTTCGAGCCAGAGGTTAAGATCGGGCTTGATTTGGAGGTAATCCTCACACAAAGTGACGAAATTGGACAGAGTGAGGATAGAATTGGGAGCCAAGTCGTGAATCCGTAGCTGATAAAGCTCAAGGAGTTGGCGGAAGAAGAGGTTACCGGGGGGAGTAAACCCGCGGAACAGATGCTCCGTGAAAACCACGACCTCGTCCTTCGCGGGAGCGGGTACTACCTCATCCCCTGGGGCCCGAGCCTTCACATTGGATGGAATAAGGCCAGTCGACCGGTGCGTCTTCAATTGCTCGGAGGTAATTGTGGATCCACCCCAATCGGCGGAAATCGATCGCTTTGATGAAGGTTTGGCGGCGGCGGCCGCCGCGGCGGCGATGTCCACTGTCCTGCTCGATGCAGAAGCCTTGGCCTTGGGAGCAGCCTTTGCGCGCCTGGGTGCCATGGCGAGCGGGCGGTGTGTGCTGAGCGCGGGAAGAGATGAGCGCAAAGAGAAAGGGGAGATTTGAGCTGAAGGGGCAAGTGAGGGTTTTTGAGACCTAACACTTCGCAATTTATAAAGGGGTAAAAACCCTAGAGAGTTACAGAGGTGGTCCACAGTAAACTATGGATAACGATTCAGTGGCTAAAAGCCAGATAGGAAATGATAATAGAAAAATGAAAGTCACAGAAGTGGAAGAAGCCGGCTTGTCTCAGAATGGCGAGTCCTGTGACAGTGAGAGTCGAGTTATTTAGCCCTTGTTCACAAGAGTCGTAACAAACTCGGCCTGCTAGTGCAAAGGCAAGAGTGGTGGCTTGAACAAGGGATGAGGATGGACTCATTTTATATGTGTGTTAAGTTTTTATGCATGAATTCATCTTGGAGCTAGCAGCAGGCGACTCCAGAATTGGTGACTCAGATTGAAGAAGTCGAGCCAGGGAGTCAATCTAAGGAGTCAGAAGAAGTCGCTAAAGCTGCGCCCAAGATAAATTCGGGGGCTACTGATGGGGGGATACTTTATAGGTAGGCCCATGGACCCGGAAAGTAGACCCGCCAAGACCAAGAAGGCCAAAGCCGAGTCACGTATCAAGTCGTATGGGCTGGGATGGAGACAAGCCGACCAAGGCCCATGATGGAAAAGGGACTCGTCAGCAAGGAGTCCAAGTACAACCCGGGGCCATAACTTGGAAGACCAAGACGTAGAGTAGGACTCCGTGTTCTAGTGTGACTCGGTGTAACCTGTAAGTCCAGGGACTCGGCCGCCTTTATAAGCGGGGTCCTGGACCTCAGATTGAGGGGTCTAAGCCTTGAGAGAGATACCTAGTCACCGACTCCCCAGAGAGGAGCCGGAACCTTGTAATCGATATCAGATCTAGAGCAATAAAGAGAAGCAGGAAGTAGGTCTTTACCTCTAGTCAAGAGGGGCCGAACCTGGGTAAAATCTGTGTCCTTTGGCGAGATTAACCTCTCCTACGTACTTCGTGCATCGATGGCCCCAGAACTCACCTTCCTGGAGGAAGGACTTGCCGTGACAACCCCATGACAAGAGCCGTCTTCCTCATCAGCATAAAGTCTTTATTCAAGAATATAAGGCTTGGAAACCGACAAATCTGTAAGATATCAAAAATAATATATTTGCAAGTGAAACTTTCTTCTCTACTCAGGCATCCAAGCATTGTTGCTACTGACCAATGCTATGTTTGCCAACACTCAATAAGATTTCCAAAGCTACACCCAATGTGAGGCCAACACTCTTCCAAAGAGATCTAGAGATTACTTGCAAGCTAGAATAAAATGGTGCAGGAAAGTAAAAACAAGACTTCTCATTAATATTCCATAACGACAACCACACCAACGGATACAAAGCTAATACATGATAGGAGGACGACCACAATGCACACAACTATTTCATATGATAACTTCTCTACTCAAGACATGGCACACGACTAGAAGATATAAAGGTAAAAGATAATGATGATACCGAGGCACTCCCCCAAGCTTGGAACAAGCTAAGGGAGTGCCGTTACCCATGACGTCCAAATTACTCCTTCGGGGGTGATTCAAATCCTTCTACTGCGTCATTGGTCTTCCAAGGCAAGGGTTTACCATCGATGAGGGACATCTTGGTCTCTATCATCCTGAAACTTGCAGCTGAACTGATACGTTTAAATCTAGCTTCACACTCACAGTTCTGATTGTGAAGGTCATAAATCTGAGCCTGCAGTTGCGATATCTCCTTATAGAAAGATAGGATATCATATCTTAGTTCTTCGGTCTTTTTCTTGTGTTCAGTGACAAGTTCAGAGATCATGCGATGATTCGCATCCAACCCTCTCAGCACCATTCCCCTTGCACATGAAGACATCCTGCTCTACCTCTTCAAGCCTGGCCTTCGTGTCCCCCTCTTTCTTGGGTCCTTGAAGATCCTCCTGTTGCAGAACACCGTCCTCAAGTCGCAAAACCTTCGGGTGCGTCTTCACTTCATTAAGGTAGATGTTGGCGACGTTCTTGACGAACTCATCCTTCAGCTCCTCAGTTTCCTTCTTGTCATCCTTGTGAAAAGACATCGTGATCTAGGGTTTGAAACCTGGAAGAAACAACTCGAAAACAAAAAGCGTCGAAAACACGAGATACGGACCTCGAGAGATCCGGGTAAATATATAGCAAAAATTTGCCGAACAAAAGGAAAGGGAAAAGACAAGGCGGAGTCAGAGAAGGCTTCCTGGGGCACCAGGTGGGGCCCAGGCATGGCCCTGGCGCAGCCCAGACCTGGGCCGCGGCCAGGTGCCACCTGGGCACCCAGGTCTCCGACTCCGTCTGTTCTTTGTCTCCAAATTTATTATATTTCCTAAAAACGACGAATATAAATTTTCTGGAATTTTACGAGGAAGTTTACTTACGGGACTGATACCTATTGCAATTCTGACTCTAGATCCTTCCGGTATTTGTTTTTGATGAATTCTTCCGGAGTCACAACTTGCATTATATCAACATCTTTTTCAAGTGGATCCCTAGAGATGTAATGCTTGAGCCTCTGGCCATTAACCACTTGTGGTTTATCTCCGTTGAATGAATTAATTTTGATGGCATCGGAGCGATAAACTTCTTCGATAATAAAGGGACCTTCCCATTTTGATAAGAGCTTTCCTCCAAAAAATCTAAGACGAGACCTATACAATAGTACATTGTCTCCCGCATTAAATTCTCATTTCAAAATCTTTTTATCATGCCACTTCTTAACTTTTTCGTTAAACAATTTGGCATTTTCATAAGCTTCACTTCTCAACTCATCTAAAGAACTCATATCAAACAGTCTTTTTTCACCGCCAAGCTTAAAATCATCATTAAGCTCTTTAGTTGCCCAATAAGTTTTATGTTCTAATTCTACTGGTAAATGACAAGGTTTTCCATAAACCATTTTATAAGGAGACATGCCCATGGAATTTTTTAAGGCAGTTCTATAAGCCCATAAAGCATCATTAAGTTTCTTAGACCAATTCTTTCTAGATTTGTTAACAGTCTTTTGCAAGATTAACTTAATCTCCCTATTAGTTAATTCCACTTGTCCACTAGTTTGAGGATGATAAGGGGAAGACACTTTATGATTAACATAATATTTAGCAAGAGTTTTTCTAAAAGCACCATGAATAAAATGAGAACCTCCATCAGTCATCAGATATCTAGGTACACCAAACCTAGGAAAAATGACATCCTTACACATTTTCAAAGAGGTTTTATGATCAGCACTAGGAGTAGGGATGGCTTCTACCCATTTAGTGACATAATCAACAGCAACAAGTATATGAGTATTACCATGCGAACTGGGGAAAGGACCCATAAGTCAAATCCCCAACAATCAAAGGGTTCAATAACAAGAGAATAATTCATAGGCATTTCATTACGTCTACTAATGTTGCCAACTCTTTGGCATTCATTGCAAGATAAAATAAATTTTCTCGCATCCTTGAATAGAGTAGACCAATAAAAACCTGATTGTAGCACTTTGTGTGCAGTTCTGTCTCCAGCATGATGTCCGCCATAAGGACTGCTATGGCATTTTCTCAAGATTTCTCCTTGCTCATACTTCGGAACACAACGCCGAATAATACCATCAACTCCTTCTTTATATAAATGTGGGTCATCCCAAAAATAATGCCTCAGGTCATAAAAGAATTTCTTCCTTTGCTGATTGATAGCGCGAGAGGTGTTAATCAATCACGCTTCGTTGGGCACCCCAAGAGGAAGGTTTGAGGAGCACAGCAGCAAGTTTTCCCTCAGTTAGAAACCAAGGTTATCGAACCAGTAGGAGTGAGGAATGCTTCAGAAGGTTGTCCACAACTGCAATGGCGCCAGAAAAAGAGCTGTTGCAGGGGAGACAGTGGAACCTGCAGAACACAATCAAACTACTTTGCCCCAACGAAGCAGTGAGGTTGTCAATCTCACTGGCCTTGCTGAATACAAAGGATTAAATGTATGTGTGGAAGGAAGCTTGTTTGCAGTAAATGAAAGCAGTAGAGCAGTTGATTTAATTGCAGATGTAAAAGAATAGACCGGGGTCCACAGTTCACTAGTGGTGTCTTCTCCATAAATAAAATACTACACATGCTGGGTAACAAATTACAGCTGGGCAATTGACAGAATAGAGAATGCATGACAATGCATGAACATTGCATAATACAGAGGATGATGATGTCTATATGAGATGCTTTGGGCATTACGACAAAATACATAGATAGCTGTTCCAAGCATACACCTATGCCTAAATAGTCCACCTTTGAGATAACATACCGTAAAATCTCTCCAGTATTAAGTTGCAAGCAACAGACAATTGCATGAAGAACTGTGCATAAAGTTTACTCCCTAGTAGCAACGGCACTCCCCCGTCCTTATATGTTTCTGTCACTCAAGCCAAGGCACACAGGGACCGAACCCACTATCTAGCATAAATACTCACTCTTGGAGATACAAGCAACTACTTGATCAAGGCAATTACATGTACCGGAAAGCATGCAAGATCACAAATAACATAGACATGATAATATCAATAATTAACATCACAAGGTACTTCTCTATTCATCGGATCCCAGCAAACACAACATGTAGCATTACAATAAGATGATCTTGATCATGGTAGGCAGCTCACAAGATCTAAACATGATAGCACAAGAGGAGAAGACTACCATCTAGCTACTGCATGGACCCGTAGTCCAAGGATGAACTACTCACACATCTGTCCGGAGGCGAGCATGGTGGTGTAGAGCCCTCCGGCGATGATTCCCCTCTCCGGCAGGGTGCCGGGGAGAGCTTCAGAACCCTCCCGAACTAGGGTTGACGACGACGGCGGCGACGGATGTTTTTCTGGAATTTTGATCGGGTACTTAGGGTTTTCTCGTCGGGGGGATTATATAGGCAAAAGGGCGGCGTCGGTGGAGGCCCGAGGGGGCCACACCACCTGGTGGCGCAGCAGATAGGTGGGCCGCGCCACCCTAGGGTGTGGTCGCCCTCTGGTGCGTCTTCGGCTCCCCTTTGGACTCCGTGTGCGTGACGAAATTATAAGATCCTGGGTTTTTGTCCCGTCCGATTCCGAGAATATTTCCTTAAGTACTTTTCTAAAACGGAAAAACAGCAGAAAACAGGAACTGGCACTAGGGCATCTTGTTAATATGTTAGTTCCAAAAATGCATAAAAATGCTATAAGATGTAAACAAAACATGTAGCTAAAGGTATGAAAACAAGCATGGATCATAAGAAATTATAGATACGTCGGAGACGTATCAGCATCCCCAAGCTTAGTTCTACTCGTCCTCGAGTAGGTAGAACGATAACAAATAATTTCTTAGGAGACATGCAAACTCACAATCTAGATCAACATAGTAATGCAAAACACATGATGTGAATAAGGTGATCCAAAACAATTGTCTATAGTTGACATTAATCAAACAATGATTAACAAATGCTAGCTAAAAGAAGCTAGAACTTTTCATCAATCAGCGTGTTGGAGACTAGGAACCATACATAAGGTTTAGCAAGAAGAATAGTAAATTGTGTCTCCAATGCAAAATGTCAATCAATCTTCAAAGCATCAAATTCAGTTAATAATAGAAATAGCCAAGCTCAAGTCAAGTGTCCTTAATCCATCCACTTAACTTATCAACTGTTATGTAGTCCACTCAACTAATACAAGCAAGAAGAAGGCTTGGCACCATGAGGTTATGGCAAAGAGAATAATAATGGGGGTTTGGAAGGCCAAAAACAAAGGCTCAAACAGTGGAAGAGGTAACCACAAGACAAGAGGAAGTCCCGTAGTAGACACTGAATGAGGAGTAGTGATTGCCATGCAACGGATGCACATAGAGCTATATGAATGGAAGCTCTCCAATGGAACTAGTGGGGGTGCATCCAACTTGCTTGCTCATGAAGACCTAGAGCTCACTTGAGGAGGCTCATCGTTGGAATATACAAGCCAAGTTCTATAACGTTTGGTCCCCACATAGTTATACTAATAAAGCATGAAAACTCACTACAATGATGTAGGTGCTACTAGCACAAGTGTGGAATAAAAGGATAGTAGTGTTGCCCCCTCTCTCATTTTATATTCTTTTTTCTTTTTCTCTTTTTTGCTTTTTGATTTTTGAGGCCTTTGTGGCTCTTTTATATTTTTATCTCATTGGTCTCTTTTGGACTCTTTTGATTGGCCACTTTGGACTCTTTTCAATATGCTCACAGGTAGAGGCAACACTCTATTTTACAAGATGATCATCACACTTTTTGGTGTACTCAAAACTCAAAGACTAATACATGGTGTATGGTGGATATGCAAGACCGAGCGTAGTGTGGAAAAGATGTAACACATGTGGAAAACCACGCATCACACTAACTCAAATGGTCAAGCAATACTATATGGTAATGAAGTAAAAATGACATAAAGTCATGTAATGTAAATGATGGATGTTGCATGGCAATGTATCTCGGAACAGCTATGGAAATGCTGTGATAGGTAGATATGGTGGCTGTTTTGAGGAAGATAGTTGGCTTATGTGTAGGAGAACAAGATGAAGATCTCCCACGGGGTTGGATGTACTTGCGAAGTATGCACCAATCTCAATGTGAAAAAGGGCAATGCAAAGCACCGAAGAGGCTAGCAAAATATGGAGGTGGAAGTGCCAAAAACCAAAAACTCACATAGCATGTCGTATATTGCAAACAACTAACAGTATCAAAGTTTTACAAATGGTTAGAGACACCCCGAGAGGGATCGTGGCGGCGACACAAGTGCCCCGTTGGCTTCCCCGACCGTTGCAGTAACTATACCATTAGAAACTTCTTTTCAACTAAGAGGAAATCACGACACTAAAGCACTATTGACTTAAGTTGTTTTTAGTTCAGAAAAGTACGGCTCCACGCTCTACTAACACATCTTCACTAATCAGCTCTTAACAACATTAACCAACATATTTTAACCATTAGTTATTTTAATACCTCAAAACAATTGAAGAGGAGCAAGTTATCTACACAATGGTCTACAAGACTATGCAGCTTTTCTCTATTTCATACCACTATCACAAGCATAGCATTTTCCAATCTAACACATCAACCAAGCAACTAAAACAACTCTCTAACAAATAAGAGTGAAACACAAGAGAGCTTAACACAAAGAACTAGCAGCTCTAAACAAGATAACATGCTAAAAGCGAGAGCTTACTAGAAAACAGACAGTAGCTAAGAATACTCAACAAATATAAGCGAAGCACAAGAGTATTCATATGAAAAAGCGGAGCGTGTCTCTCTCCCACACAAGAATGCTAGGATCCAACTTATTAAGCAAACTAAAACACACACTCAAAATAAAAACAGACGCTCCAAGCAAAATACATAAGATGTAGTGGAATAAAAATATAGTATCACTAGAGATGACCTGATAGTTTTGTCGATGAAGAAGGGGATGCCTTGGGCATCCCCAAGCTTAGATGCTTGAGTCTTCTTGAATTTGCTGGGGATGACCCACCGGGGCATCCCCAAGCTTAGGCTTTTCACTCTTCTTGATCTCATCATATCGTCCCTTTTGCTTACTTGAAAACTTCCACCACATCAAACTCAAAGTAATTCTCATTAGAGGGTTAGTGCATAAACCAAAAATTCACAAGTTCTACTGTGACACAAGCACACCTTAATGCATTATAACATTAGCTACAGCCACTGATGCTCAAAGAATCAAAAATATCCAAATAAACATCGCAAAAGAAGCAATGCACAATAAAAGGCAGAATCTGTCAAAATCTGAACAGTCTGTAAAGACGAATTTTTTCGAGGCACTAGAGTTGCTCAAATCGAAAATCACTGAACTAGAAAAAGTTTCATACATATATGAAGATTCAGCACACAAAATCTCAAAGCATTTCGTCGCTTCTGGAATAAATGACGAATTTAACGGTGACAGACAGAAATCTGTTTCCTGTGCAGAAATCCAAATATAGCAAAAACTTTCTACTAGAGACCTTACTTGGCACAACATTGCAAGAAAATAAAGATACAAAGAAGTTGCTACAGAAGTAAACAAACTTCTTGACTCAAATAAAAGAAAAGATACTGAAAATAAAATGATGGGTTGTCTCCCATAAGCGCTTTTCTTTAACGCCTTTCAGCTAGGCGCAGAAAGTGAACATCAAGTATTTCCAAGAGAAGAAGCATCAAAACGATAATTTGCTCTAACAATAGAGTCAAAAGGTGACTTCATTCTCTTCCTAGGGAAGTGTTCCATACCTTTCTTAAGAGGGAATTGATATCTAATGTTGCCCTCTTTCAAATTAATAACAGCACCAGAAAATTGCTCTTTCATAACAAGATTTAACAAAGCAGGTTTGATCTCATAAAAATCTGTCTTAGCAGCAGGTGGAGCAATAGGAGTACATATGAAATCATCATTATTAGTACTAGTGAAGTCACACAACTTAGTGTTTTCAGCAGTACTCATTTTTGATAAAAACAAGGTAAACCGAATTGAACAAGATTAAACAAGTAACTAATTTTTTTGGGTTTTTGATATAGGAAAGCAACAAGATAAATTCTACACTAATTTTTTTGTGTTTTTGATATAAGAAAGCAAAACAAGACAAAGCAATAATAATAAGCAAGACTAAAACAAAGTAAAGAGATTGGAACTGAGAGACTCCCCTTGCAGAAGCTTCTCTACTCCCCGGCAACGGCGCCAGAAAAAGCTGTTGACGGAGGAGTGAGAAGTTTGATACTTCGAGAAGCTTCTTACTGAGCACTCTTAACTCCCCGGCAATGGCGCCAGAAAAAGAGCTTGATAGCGCGAGAGGTGTTAATCAATCACGCTTCGTTGGGCACCCCAAGAGGAAGGTTTGAGGAGCACAGCAGCAAGTTTTCCCTCAGTTAGAA
This sequence comes from Puccinellia tenuiflora, assembly GCA_012064385.1. NCBI lineage: Eukaryota > Viridiplantae > Streptophyta > Magnoliopsida > Poales > Poaceae > Puccinellia > Puccinellia tenuiflora. Next base: position 882,685 of record QRDG01000621.1, on the reverse strand, counting down.
ACCAAGGTTATCGAACCAGTAGGAGTGAGGAATGCTTCAGAAGGTTGTCCACAACTGCAATGGCGCCAGAAAAAGAGCTGTTGCAGGGGAGACAGTGGAACCTGCAGAACACAATCAAACTACTTTGCCCCAACGAAGCAGTGAGGTTGTCAATCTCACCGGCCTTGCTGAATACAAAGGATTAAATGTATGTGTGGAAGGAAGCTTGTTTGCAGTAAATGAAAGCAGTAGAGCAGTTGATTTAATTGCAGATGTAAAAGAATAGACCGGGGTCCACAGTTCACTAGTGGTGTCTTCTCCATAAATAAAATACTACACATGCTGGGTAACAAATTACAGCTGGGCAATTGACAGAATAGAGAATGCATGACAATGCATGAACATTGCATAATACAGAGGATGATGATGTCTATATGAGATGCTTTGGGCATTACGACAAAATACATAGATAGCTGTTCCAAGCATACACCTATGCCTAAATAGTCCACCTTTGAGATAACATACCGTAAAATCTCTCCAGTATTAAGTTGCAAGCAACAGACAATTGCATGAAGAACTGTGCATAAAGTTTACTCCCTAGTAGCAACGGCACTCCCCCGTCCTTATATGTTTCTGTCACTCAAGCCAAGGCACACAGGGACCGAACCCACTATCTAGCATAAATACTCCCTCTTGGAGATACAAGCAACTACTTGATCAAGGCAATTACAAGTACCGGAAAGCATGCAAGATCACAAATAACATAGACATGATAATATCAATAATCAACATCACAAGGTACTTCTCTATTCATCGGATCCCAGCAAACACAACATGTAGCATTACAATAAGATGATCTTGATCATGATAGGCAGCTCACAAGATCTAAACATGATAGCACAAGAGGAGAAGACTACCATCTAGCTACTGCATGGACCCGTAGTCCAAGGATGAACTACTCACACATCTGTCCGGAGGCGGGCATGGTGGTGTAGAGCCCTCCGGCGATGATTCCCCTCTCCGGCAGGGTGCCGGGGAGAGCTTCAGAACCCTCCCGAACTAGGGTTGACGACGGCGGCGGCGACGGATGTTTTTCTGGAATTTTGATCGGGTACTTAGGGTTTTCTCGTCGGGGGGATTATATAGGCGAAAGGGCGGCGTCGGTGGAGGCCCGAGGGGGCCACACCACCTGGTGGCGCGGCAGACAGGTGGGCCGCGCCACCCTAGGGTGTGGTCGCCCTCTGGTGCGTCTTCGGCTCCCCTTTGGACTCCGTGTGCGTGACGAAATTATAAGATCCTGGGTTTTTGTCCCGTCCGATTCCGAGAATATTTCCTTAAGTACTTTTCTGAAACGGAAAAACAGCAGAAAACAGGAACTGGCACTGGGGCATCTTGTTAATATGTTAGTTCCAAAAATGCATAAAAATGCTATAAGATGTAAACAAAACATGTAGCAAAAAGGTATGAAAACAAGCATGGATCATAAGAAATTATAGATACGTCGGAGACGTATCACTGATAAGTAAGATTTGGAGGCAAAAATTTGGAAACAATAAAGTTAGCATAATCTGCATACCAAGGATTTTCACGGGTGTTTACCTTTATGGCTGCCAACTGTTCATCTGGAAAACTATCATTAACAGTAATAGGATCATCAAGAATATTTTCCATTCTAGAAAAATTATCAACAATTGGGTTGTCAGCACCCTTCCTATCAACTATATGTAAATCGAATTCTTGCAACAAAAGAACCCATTAATAAGCCGTGGCTAAGCATCTTTCTTTTCCATGAGATATTTAATAGCAGCATGATCAGTATAAATAGTTACTTTAGAGTCAACAATGTAAGGTCTAAACTTATCACAAGCAAAAACAACAGCTAATAATTCCTTTTCCGTAGTAGCATAATTCTTTTGAGCACTATCAAGAGTTTTGCTATCATAATGAATAACATTCAGCTTTTTATCGATGTGCTGCCCTAAGACAGCACCTACAGAAAAATCAGTAGCATTACTCATTATCTCAAAAGGCAAATTCCAATCTGGGGGTTGAACAATTGGAGTAGTTGTTAAAGCTTTATTAATAATTTCAAAAGCTTCTTTACAATCATCGTCAAAAATGAAAGGAACATCTTTTTGCAAAAGATCAGTAAGAGGTTTAGAAGTTTTGGAAAAAACTTTTATAAACCTCCTATAAAAACCAGCATGTCCAAGAAAACTGCGTATACCTTTAACATCTCTTGGACAGGGCATCTTTTCTATATCTTCAATTTTAGCTCTATCCACTTCAATGCCACTTTTCGAAATTTTATGTCCAAGAACTATGAGATTGCAACAAAAAGGTTTCATGACAAGTTACTAATTATATGGGCATCACGTCCTAACATAGAGATCTTTTTTTAATTAATCTCTCTTATACTCCACCAAGATGTGAACTAAATCTTACCACCTCAGTAATTAAGATAAATCAGAGTATAGCTTTAAGTCTTATGACATGAAGTTAAAATAAGAACATGCTAGATCTAGTCATGGAGAAGTGGCAATGGTCACACCCACACCTCCGGTAGCATGGTATTTTTCTTTATCCCTAGTGAGGCAACAAAGTAAGGTAAAAATACCCAAGTGGATCGCGGAACTTCTCTCACTTTCACCGCACCAGCCACCCCCTCATTACTCCAACTAATGCACACGTTCCCCCACACACGCTCTCATAAACATTCTTGATCAAAACAAGTAGACAAGAACGGGGTACATAATATGCATCTACTTTCATAACTGAAACAAAACAATTGCAATCTCAAACATATATTAACTCATAAAGAGATCCACCACAAAGGAATTACATAGATGACTGTAATCATGTTCGGCAGCTCATACGGTGCTAATTAGTGAATCTCAAGAGAGAGGAGCGATACATAAGTTACTTACACAAACCCATAGTCCAGGGGTGGACTACTCCCTCTTCATCATGGAGACGGTGGAGATGTCATTGGGGGAGATGGAGACCATGCCGGCAGCACTCTGCCGGAGTTTTCCCCCTCCAATCTGCAGCTCCAGATCTCTGTTTCGGTGTTTCTGTGTTTTCGGCGGCCTCCCTTCCGAAGGGCGTCAGGGACTATTTTTATAGTCGGTTTTAGGTCAAGACGAAGGTTCTGGAGAAACGATCGACGGCAACGGAGCCTCAAGGCCCCAGATGGTGGGTCCCATGCGGCCAAGGAATCTGGCTGTGTGGGCCACCCTCTTCTCGCCCTCGGGCCTCCGTTTGTTCGCTTCCTTCGCTCATATGCTTTGTTCCTTCCAAAAACTGATGCTCGTAAATTTTCAGGTTATTTGGACGTCATTTGGGTCCCTGAAACATCAAAATATAGAAAATAGGGTTTTCTGCCAGTGCAGGGTTAATTCCAGAAAAATAGGAAAACTGTGAAATCTTCCCAAAATTATTATAAAACAATGATATAACCCTTATATGATACAAATATAATTGAAATATGAGTATTATAATGCAAAGTTCATGTATGCATTTTACATGCATCAGCAGGGCATTTAGTCTTACCACATAAAACTTCAACATCTCTAACAATTCCCACCAGAGAGATGGTATCTCTATTAGCGAGCTGAATAACCACATCAATATCTTCAATTTCGCAAGTCCCAATTTCATGCATTACTTCTTGATATAGAGAAAAAGGTATTGCACTGGAATTAGCACCAATATCACACAAACCATAATAGCAATGATCACCAATTTTCACAGATATAACGGGAGCACCAACCTTTTTAACTTTACCTTTAAGAGGCCTAACAATGTTAGAAGCATCCTCAAAAAAGACTATATGGCCTCCTTCTACATTTTCCCCTATTAAATCTTTAACTAAAGCTACTAAAGGTTGAACTTTGAGTTGTTCATCATTCTCTTTAGCTTTCTTTCCACTTTTCTTAGAAACTTTGGTAATCACATCATGTTCTTTTACTCTAACAGGAAAAGGCAATTTCTCAACATATGAAACAGGCAAAATAGGATCAGGAGTGTAAACCTGTATTGCATTTTTAGGAATAGGAGTAATTTCAATTTCTTTAATTGGTTCATGAAATTTGTTCCACTTTTGCTTGGGAATATCAAGGTAAGAGGCAAAAGCATTAAAGAGATCAACAATGATTTGAGAATCAAGACCATATTTAGCACTAAACTCATGGAAATCAGGAGTTTCACCAAAAGATTTAATGCATTCATAATCACAAATTATACCTGATTCATTACCCTTATCTATTTACCAATCTTCAGTATTGCGTTGAATTATCTCAAGAAGATCCCATTTATAATCAATCTTCTTATTTGTGAAAGATCCAGCAGAGGAAGCATCAAGCAAGTCCTTGTCATGACGAGAAAGTCTTGCATAAAAATTAGTAACTATAATGCTTCTGGGGATATCATGAATAGGGCACTTAAGCATTAAAGCTTTCAATCTCCCCCAAGCTTGAGCAATACTTTCTCCTTTGTGAGGCCAGAAGTTATAAATAAAATACCTGTCTTGGTGAATTTCATGCAGAGGATAAAATTTAGCATAAAAGAGAGGCACTATTTTATCCCAATCCAATAGATGAGAATCATCTATTGGCCTATACCACTCCATAGCTTTGTCTTTTAACGACAATGAGAATAATTTCCGCATGATTACTTCTATAGAAACACCTGCAATCTTAAACAAACCACATATTTTTTTCATATATAGCAAGTGATGACCAAGATGAACAGTTCCATCTTCTGCATAACGGTTACTCATAACACGATCAACAATTCCCATAAGTATTTTAAATGGAACGTTTTCAATGGGTGGAGGACCTCTTGCTGCCACAAGAGCAGCGGAGAGGGTGTCTCCAAATGTTGACTCAAACTCAGAAGGCTCCATAATGAAGTAGAGCAATAGGTAAAAATAAAAACAGCACTTGCAGTAAAAGTGTTCCTTACCAATTCTACTTACGAATAGCGCTTTACTCCCCGGCAGCGGCGCCAGAAAATAGTCCTGATGACCCACAAGTATAGGGGATCTATCGCAGTACTTTCGATAAATAAGAGTGTCGAACCCAACTGAAAGTGCATGGTTGCTCCCATGCATGGTATTGGTAATTAATGACAATCTCTATGGACTAATATTTGCATTGAGCTATATTTGTAGGTGTCCATTTGCTTGCTTGTCTACATTTGTTGGAGTCAAGGTCTTGCTTGTTCTCCATGTGTTGGAGTCAAGGTTAAGGGAAGAAGATCATTTGTGATCAAGGCCAAGGTGTTCGTCATCAAGACAAAGGCCAAGTGAAGATATGCCGAAGAGGTGCTTCTCCCATCTTGGTGTTTGGGGGAGCTTCATGTGAATCTTCACCGAAGTGCAATCGAGGAAGGTGATGCATCTTGAGGAGATGAAGATCGTCTTCATCGACCTCAAGTGGTTTAATGCACAAGGCAAAGGTATGATCTTGATAGGGTTTCTATTTTACCGGTCTCATATTGTTTAGTGAGAGACCGGATTATAGGATAGATAACCGTACTATCAAGAGGGGCTCTCGACCGAATATCGTGATCGTATCATCGTAGAGAGCACAAACCTTTGCATCCATGCATTCATCTTTATTGGTTTTTATTTGTCTCTTATCGTGGTGTGGTCTTGGTGCTTGTCGTGCTCGTCACCGAAAACGGTTTTCATATGCGTCTTCTATTGCGGTTTCGGTATTGGAGATTTTGCCGGTTCATCCGTGCGGAATATTTATCTCTTCCATTTCTTTGCAAAATCTCCATTACTTGTTTGCCATTTTCAAAGGTTGCTTTTGTTGTCCTCTTTCCAACAAAATTGGTTCTACTTCATTCGGACTTCAATTGCAAAAGTTTCGGCATTTCCGTTTTCAAAATAGAGGTTTAACCTTTCCCCATTTGGTTTTATAATATTTTCTTGGACTATGATGTTTCTCTGCATAATATTTTTGTGCTCGTTGTGATGATTCCAACGAGTCCAAGATTATCGAAAACGGAGTTCGTGGGTGACAGTTATTGCATTTCCGATTGGCAAATGGGAGCTTTTACCTTTCCGCATTTATTTTTATAATATATTCTTGGACTATGATGTTTCTCTATATATTCTTGTAGAGATTTTTGTTGTGATTCCAACGAGCCCAAGAACATCGAAAACAGAGTTCGGATGATCAAAATATGTTTGTTTTCGTGTTGGATGTTTTTCTGTAGTTTGGCCAGCCCAGGCCGGCTCAGGCCGGGCCAAGGCCGGCCGCTTCGGGTTCCTGCCCAGCTAGGCCGGCCCCAGGCCAGCCCTAGGCCGGGCTGTCGGGGCTAGGAGCTTTTCTGCCCCCAACGGCCACATTTTGAGGCCCCATATAAAAGGGGCTTCTTCCCCTTTGTTTCAACTAGTTTTTCCCCTCTCTCTCCTCCATTATTGCAAAACTTGAGAGCTCGATTCCTCCTAATCCCTCTGATGATTCTTGCCCAAATTTAGGGAAACAAGAGAGGAGATCTAGATCCACTACTCCACCAAACAAAATCTCCTCTAAGTGAGGGAATCTCGTTGGATCTAGATTTTGGTGTTCTTGGTGTTTCTCCTCCGTTCTTCCTCCTAAATCCCTCCATAGCATTAGTTGCTTTGGTTGGATTTTGGGGTGAAGGATTTGACCACTTGGTGTGATCTTCACCTTTTGCATTTGTTGCATCGGGTTGTGCTCCCCACGGTGATTCGTGGGATTGACGGTTGGGAGCTTGTTACTCTTGGGTCATTGGACCCTAGACGGTGGTGGTGCCGTGAAGACTTCGGCTTGTGAAGCTTCAGCATGATTTGGGAGCCCCCAATTGAGTTGTGGGTGAGTGCCCCAAAATTTGTAAGGGCTCCGGAATCCGCCCCGAAGGATTTTGATAGTGGAAGGTGAACCAAAGCTTTGGGTGCGGTTCATCGGAGAGTAGGGTGAGGCCTTTGTGGCGTCTTGAGTAGGCCTTTTGTGGCGAGCTCACACCCCTCCAACAAGAAGTACTCCCTTAACAAGGAGGAACTCGGGAATACATCCTCGTCTCCGCGTGCCTCGGTTATCTCTATACCCGAGCTTTTACTTATGCAATTTACATTGTGATAGCCTTCGTGCTTGAAGTCATATATATTGCTATCACCTTGTTGCCATATTGCTTAGCATAAGTTGTTGGTGCACTTAGGCAAACCTAGTTTTTTAGGTTGTTAGCTTGTTAATTTAAACACATAGTTTTATTCCGCAATTATCAAGCCCCTAAATAGAAAAGGTTTTAATCGCCTATTCACCCCCCCCCCCCCTCTAGGCGACATCGGGACATCGTTTGTTCTTTCAATTGGTATCAGAGCCTCGTCTCTCTTGTTTAGCTTTACCGCCTAGAGAGTAAAGATGTCGTCTAGGGATTTAGTGCACAATTCCTTGTTTAGATTTAATGGCACAAATTTTAATGTTTGGAAAACTCATATGCTTAATCACTTATGGGTCTTGGACCCCAATATTGAGCGTATCTTAGATATAGGTTTTTCTCCTCCAAAGGATTACGAAAGTACAACTTTAGAGGATGAGAAAAACTTATATCTAGATGCTCTATCTTCTAATGAGTTTTGCAAATTTGTGAGTATTGTAGTTTTCGAGTCAATCATGCCTCTCCGGGATGTTCATGAGCTTTGGACCAAGCTACAAGAAAAATATGGAGTGTCCAACTCTATTGAGGATGATTGCTCTCCCTCCACCTCTGGCCGTGACGAGCTCTCGTATTTGTCTACTTCACCAAAATGTGGTAAGCCACAAACCAATGTAATGGTGAGTAGTGATAGGTTTTGCAATATTGATAGTGATCTCATTTTTTATGATCTTTTGTCTCTATCTTGTTGCAATGCCTCATCTTTGGACCAAAGCACACATAGCACTATAAATGTTATACATGCTAGTGTTGATAGTCCTTGCATATCATTCAAAAATTGCTTAGATAAATCTAATGATGATATGCTTGCTTTGTCTTGTTCCAATGATAAAAATGCTTGTGTTCCCTCTAACTCTTGCATGAATAATAATGTAGAGGAAACCCAATTAATTGTGGAACAAGATTTGAACTTGAGTAGTTCAAAAACTAATTATTCTTCTTCATCCATCACTCATTGCCTTATGGCTAAATCTTCTTCTAGCAATGATAATAATAATGATGATGATAATAATGATGATGATAATAATGATGAAGAAGATGATATGGAAAAGGTTAATGCTATGCTTCAAAATAAAGGTCTAATGATTCTTAAAGCCCTTCCTAGCAATAAAAGTGCCCAAGCTAACCTCTTTGAAATCATGAGCACCCTAATTGAGTGTGGGGAAACTATTGAGGCTTTGGAAGCAAGCCTTGAAGAAAAGGATAAGATTGAAAGAGATGATGCTATGGAGAAAGCATCGTTAGAAGATGCTCTTGAGGAAGAGCAAGAGACTCGTGCTTCTCTAGAGGAGAAACTAGAATCTATCGAGGAGTCTCATAATGAAATGATTGCTAAAATCATTAAAGAACGTGATCATGCTCATGCAAAATATAAAGTGTTTAAAATGGAAAATGCTAGATTAAATAATGAGCTTGATAAGATTTCTTCTTCTATTCCTAAAGTTAATGATGCTTGTGCTACTAATTCCATTTCCTGTGAAGCATCTACTTTGAAGGATAATGTTGATGTAACAGCCCCACTTTTGGTACCTGAAAATATGAGTAAAATTTTCACTTTTAGCATCTCCTCTTGCATCATGGCATCCCCATCTTAAATTTTGCTTTACATAAAATAATTGTGAAGCAACACATTAATAAACCAATGATGTTAATATGGATTGATAAACAAAAATTCAAATTGAACTTTCATATTTGTCCTGGAAGTTCCAAAGGTAAATCATAAATATTTTACAAAGGCATTTTTTAATGCAAGTGGAATTTATAAAATGGAAACATCCAAATTGGTGCAATTCAAACTTGAAATGCCAAACCCACATAAAAATTCCAAAAATTCAAAATAAAATATGGTGAGCTCCCTTATATTATCCTGAAACTCCATGAAAATTTCCATAATTTTTGGAAGTGTTTTGATGCCTCAATTAAATAGAAAAGGCTGCTGTTTTCATTTAAAAATAAAAACAGAAAAGGAAAGAGCAGGCAGGGGGTTATCTACAAAAACTTCATCTTCTTCACGCTGTAGCGACCGCGCCCACTCGCCACCGTCGCCGTCGAACCGCGTCGCCACTGTCGCCATGCCTCTCGCGCCCTGGCCCTCGTGGAGGATAAGAAGCTTCCCCGTGAACCGCTACTCCTTCTCCCCCTTCTTTTTCCCCCGTTGCAGAAACCCTAGCCACTGCCCGCCATGTCCACGACCTAGCCGAGGACGCCGCCGCTCGCCGCCGACGATTGAGACCTCCCAGAGCAGATCGAGCTGGGGCAAAATCTGCGCCTCGTCTCCCTCTTCCTCCTCCTCCAGGCAACCGTGCCGGGGCGCCCCCAACCGCGCGCTCGGGTTCATCTTCTCCGCCTCCGACCGCCGGCCGCCGAGCGCAATTACCGACGACTCCGACCTCCCCTGCCTCCGACGAGTACCTGCATGCTTCTAGGGTGAGCACGCCGCCCTTCCGGACCTCCCCGTCTTCCTCTTCCCCTCCCCCTTAGATCGCTAGTTCCGCCGTAGCCGCCGCCGGCCGTCCACCGTCCGTCGTCGCCGTGACAACTCCGGTGACCTAGAGCTAGCGGCGCCGCCCGTCCTAGGTTCCCCGTAGCAAGACGCTTCGAATGCGCCCCGTAGCTAGACCCCGCGCTCACCGTGCTGACGAGCGCATGCTCGACGCCACCGTCGCTCACCGCACCGTGGCGCCGGTGGTGGCGTCCCTCCCCGGGTCAAACCTGGTAGTGGGCCGTTCGGCCGACATGGACGCCCATGTGGCACGGCCCCGCCAGTCGGTCTCTGTGGCTAGCACACGGGCCGGTGAGAAAAGTTCCGGGCAGTTTTTCTGGATTTTTATTAAAACACAGGAAATGAATTTAAACTTTGAAATTGCATAACTTTTGAACCTCAAATAAAAAAAGTGCAAATAATATACCAAAATGCTCAGGAAGAAAATGTCTATCTGTTAGTGCCCTTGGTAGAATTAATTGGCCAAAATAATTTGCCTTTATTTAATGAATACTAAAATGGCAGAATATAAATGGAGTTTAGAAAATCCATAACTTGAGTTCTATTTATCCAAAAATTGTGTTTAATAGCTCAAGATGTTCAGTGAACAATGGACTACAACTTCGTGTCATTTGAGAGAAGTTTAGAATTAACTTTGGTGCTGTCTATTAAAATTAAAGAAAATGGCAGATTTAAATCAATAATTAGAAATATCATAACTCGATAAATATTGATCCAAAAATTGCAAATGATATACCAAAATGATCAGCAAAGCATTTGCTATCTATCTATGTTAAGTTCACAGCAAGTAACCAATTTTTCCTTTGATGTTAATTTCGAATTGGTTAAAATGATTTAAATTGCATAACCGTTTAAATCACCATTTCTTCATCGTTAATCAGAAAATTGCAAACGAAGTACCAAAATGATCAGTAGGACAATACCTATCTAATAATGTCATTTTCATGCATTTAGGACCCACATTTCAGTACTGGACATTTTGGATAATAAAGCATTTCACTAAGTTTAATATGGAGTTTTAACCCGTTAATTGCAATATTTAATTTAGGGGTTCCATTTAACTTGTGGAACATGCCCAATATGATTTCAGTGCAGAATTTGACCATCTCATCATGATTGTGCATTGCACCTTTGTATTCGTGTTATTTATTTTGTTTCCTGTATTGTTTGTGTATCGGTAGATTCAGGAGTCGAGGTTCCACCACAATACCTCGACGATCAGCGCGGCCAGTACTATCAGCAAGGCAAGAGCTAACCTAACCTTCTGTGCATATCTCATCCTATTAGTACAAGTATTTTTCTCCACCATAATATTGCATTCAATTCTAGAAACAACTTTTGGTCAGTGTATAGAGTATCCTATAACTTGCATGCTCCCTGAACCATTATCTGTTTTCCCTCCTATTAACCATAGGTTGATGTGTTGGCCTGAGATAATTAATATCAGTTGTATGTTATGCTTAGATATGCTTAGCCATGCGTAGTCGAATGCTTAAGTTGTCCGTTGATTATTTCCATACTTGTGAAGTTGATGGAATATTCGGACGGTGGTGGAAACTTGTGTTAATAATAATTGCTAAGAAGGCTGGGATGAGTTGCCATCGGGGATGGTGTTTTGTCTCGTTCTTGCCCCTAGGTGCGAGTTCTTTACCTCTTGAACCAAGACTAGCGTGCTACCATCGGTGGGGGTATGGGCCCCTTACTAACAAAATAACTTGTGCGGGCGTATCCAAGGGTCCTCTAGTTTGCGCTTTCCATTTGCGAGCGTGTGGCCGGTGATGATGTTGACGATGATGATGATGTGATGAGTATGGTGGTGATAGGAGTGGCGATGGGGCAGGGTGTTGAAATAGGCACTGAACTTGTCCTGTCATCACGATGACCCTTGGATAGTCTCATGCGAGGTAAAGGTTTAACCGCGCCCGCCCTGCCGGCTTTCCCAGGAAGAGAGCTAAATGATCAGGCAAGGGGTCGGACGATACCAATGGATAAAAACAGTACACCCCTACAGGGTTTAATCTTTTCGAAAAGACGTGTCCGCGTTTATGGACAACTTGGGAATAGACGATAAGATCATAGAGAACCTTAACTTAATTGATATGGCAGCCAAAGGTTGCATAATCAACGTGTGATAAAGGTTCATTTCCTCGAGGGTGATTCGAGGGAGTGCCTTGGTGGATATGAGTGGTGAATTCTGGTTACTGCTGGTTCAAGGTGAACAGAAGAAAGAAAGTTTTACTATCTTATCCCCTTTGAGAAAAACCTTCTGAGTAGTCGGTGCCATGAGTCCTAGTGTTACCCGAAAGGAAAACTAGCTTTCTGCAAAACCAATTACTATACAGCTTTGAAGCCAAATAACATCGGGCCTATATCGCCCTACTAATTCTTGCGAGTACGTCGTACTCATCCTTGCTTTGTTGATTATTATTTGTTTCAGAGGAGGACGCCACCGAACTGGAAGGTGGGTTCTTTATCGACATCGACGAGTAGTCTGGGGTTCCCAGGTGGCAGCTTGGGACGTCTCGGAACAGGCTGGCTGGGATATGTTATTTGTAGGCCTCTTAGGCCATAATTTAGATCTTGTTGTTAGACAACTATATTTGCTTCCGCATGATGTAATGATGGATCTGTGACCTCTGATTGTGATATTTGTATCTTTCTCATATATGAGTTGCTATATGTTTTCTTGTGTCGTAGAGTCTGTGAAGTGCCAGTTGTTCTGCAGTCTTGGTCTCTCTACTATACATGATAGCGATGTCTGAGCTTATGGCATGATCGAGGAGTTGTGTGCCGATGATCCATTCTGAGCACACCTGCCAATGAGTTTTGGCCTGGGATTGGTAAACCCAGTAACCTTCGATTGTGTAGCATGGCCGGTTGCACAACGCTTCACTGTATAGTTCTGGGGTCAGGGCGCTACAAGTTGGTATTAGAGCAGGACTGCCTGTAGGAAACCCGTTCTATTGGTCGATGTCGAGTCTAGTATAAAATTATTTATAACCTAAAAATGAGTTGTGAAAACCTTCTTAGGATTCTTTTTACTTCTTACCCAACTCGCTCTAACTCTGAGTCACCTTACCTCTATTTGTCTTGCAGTTGGGTCAAAGTTTAAGGTTCTCGGGGTTGGGTTCTTACCGTCTAGATTAATTCATGAGTCTCAATTCCGTTGCTAACTTTTGAACTGCTCTGTTGTTGCTACAGATGACGCGTCCGGGACTTGTTGTCTGTCTGACTCGCTGTGAGGGTGTCCGCGGGTTCCCCGCCTTGTTTGCCGCTGCCTTAGCTAGCCAGGGTTGTCGTTGGTACCCCGAGTACGTGGTGTACGAGGAGCACATGCCGTACGGACAGGGGCAGTTCTTCTGCGAGGCCCGTGTCCTGACTCCGGATTGGGACAGAGTCCAGCACCAGGGTGTAGGTGTGGGCATGACCGTGGAGCAGGCTGTACAGGAGGCTGCGTTCAACAGCCTCTCCATGTACCGCGGAAACTGCGACTACTTATCTAATCCGATCTCAGATTTTTATCACTTCCCAGCTGCTGATGACAGTCTGGAGGGCTGTTATGTTGCTAGGTACTCAAACCCAGCGACCGAGCCAGACCACAGCCACCTAGCTCTTATCGAGATGGTTAGGGCGTTGGACCTTCGTGCTCGTCAGTGGTACCTCTACACGGTGGTTGCTCGTGAGAGTCACCGGAACACTCTGATGACCTTGGAGCCGTACGTCCATGCCGGGATAATTCCCCCAGATCTCCTTTCGCCTCTACCGATGGAGCTGCCCGGCTACATGAGCAGCCCGAGTGCGGGTGGCACCATTCCACCACGTGGACCTGCTCGAGACACCGGGGGCGACATCCACACGCAGCCTTATGACCGCCAGCCAGCGAGTGCCCGCCGTTTCAACACTCGCTCTGTGCGTCTCCCGGGGCGTGCCCAGTACTTCTAGGAGACCGGTATCTGCGGGTACCTTGTATCGTATCCTTGCCTTCCTGCGTGATGATAAAGATACCCATTATCTGTAGTGGTTGCCTGTAATAGCCCCAACTTGGTACTGAAAATACGAAGAATTTTTCCACTTTTTGTTTCCATGTTTGCATCATAGCATCCATATGCAATTGACATTTCAAACTTTCACTTGGAAACAATTTGAAATGGGGATGCAACTTCCCAAAATCCACACCAATGCAATTGCTCAACTTAGCAAACCAAATCATGCTTGGACTTCCAAATGGTTTAGGAAATTCCAAGTTTACTTTTTGAAACCAATTCTCAATTTCCAAATATTGACAAATGAGGAAATAAATATGAGGATTCAAATTGGCTTAATTCAATTCCTATTTTTGGAACCAAGTTAAACCTTCCAAAAATTCAAAATAAAATCATGGGGAGTTTCAATATGATTGTGAGAGTCTCCATGAATATTTTCATTATTTTTGGAATTGTTTAAATGCTCCAATTAAATACAATTTGGAAATTGCCAAAAATACTTTTATTTAAAAGCTGTGAACAAATGTGGGTCAAAACATTTTATTTTGTACCACCAAATTTTTTGGAGGTTCTAAAGGTTAATTGGAGCCTATATGAATTTTTTACAGTTTTTATAAAAATGTTTTAGTGCCTCATTTAAATTCCTGAAGTCTGCTGAACTTAAAAGGAAAAACAGAAAATGCTTATTTGTTTAAATTACTGACAGTGGGTCCCCACTGTCAGTCTCTCCTTTCTCCCTCCTCTCTCCTCGCACAGTGGCGCCATGCCGCGCAAGTGGCCGTCGCTCCACTCGCTCCCTTGGAGGTCAGGTGGACCTCATCGACGCGCACCTGCCCCCTCTCTCTCTCTCCCAACTCCATCTCCCCGTTTTTCCGGATCGAGATCGATCCCTATCCAGCTCCCGTGACCGACGCCTTCCGCCGCCGTTTCCCGCGCTTCGCCGTCGACTCCGGCCACCCCGAAGCGAGCCGTCGCTGCCACTAGCTCCGCCTCGCCGAGCTGCGCCTCCCCGCCGTAGGAATCGAGCTCGGGAGCCCTAAACTGCGCCGTCGTCGTCTTCCTCCTCTCAGACCGACGGCCGACGAGCGCGATTGCCGTCGCCACCGGCTTTCCCCTTCGCCACCGAGCACCCCCACGTGTACCTGGTGAGCCCGCCGTCCTCCTGGACATCTCCCCCTTCCTCCTCCCCCTCTGCACCGTCGCCTCCGTGCGGATACCGCCGGCCGTTCGCCGCGGCCGTGGCTTGTCGTGCACGCCCTCGTCGCCCAGTGTCCCCTCCTCCGTCTCCGAGCCCACGCATCACACCGCCTCCTCACGGCACACGTTTTGCACACTCGCGGATCTGTGTAGCGCCGCCGGAAGATGGTCGTCGCCGGCCGTTTCCTCGCCGGTGGTCGCCGCGTGCGTGTCCGGCTGCCCGGCCTGGACCCGGCCTCCCTCACGTCTTGGGCCGGCAAGGGGCCGGACCATTCGGCCACCCTCCTGGCCTGGGAGCCTAGCCTGGGCCGGCCACAGGCCGGACCACTCGGGCTGGTGCCCGGCCTGCAGCCCGGCCTGGCCGGCTTGAGGCCGGCCTGCCAGGGAATGTTTTTCCCTTTTTGTATTTGCAACCATTTTAAAACTTTGATATCTTTTTGTAAAATGATCCAAAAATTGCAAATTAAATATCAAATTGCTCAAAAAAACATTTCCTAACATTTGGTATCATTGCCATGCATTGTTGAATAAATGAATTTGCCTTTATCTAAGAATTCGTAAAATGGGTAAATAATATCCAAATTAGGAAAAATCATAACTTATTAAAAATTGATCCAAAAATTATGAATAAAAGATCAAAGTGACCAACATGTCAAATGCTAACAAACAATGCACTTATCACATCATGATCACAAATTCTTATTTGATGTTATTCATAATTTGATTAAATGAATTAAATTCATTTATTTAATTAATTTGCTATTTATTCATCGGTACTCCGAAATTTACAAATAAAGTACCAAAATGATCGGAATGACAAACCCTACCCATTTCATGTCATGTTCATGCATATTGAGCCACTTCTCTAATAATTTAATAATTTATAAAGAATGTGGCCACTAAGAAAAATATGGGGTCGTTTCCAAATAAGGGCACTAATTATTTGGAACTCCATTTAATTTGTTAGATAAATTAAAGGTTGATATCTTTGCATAAATTTGACATGTCATCATGTGATTGAGCATTGCACCTTGTGTTCTTGTGATTTATTTGTTCTTTGTATTTTATTTTGGGTACCGATAGATTCCGGAGTTGAGGTCACCCCGACCTATCACGACGAGCAGTACTACACGCCCCGGCAGCAAGGCAAGAGATAACCTAACCTTCTTGGCATCTAGCATCCTATGATTTTATCAACTTATTTTATCCACCATAATATTGCATGGGATTGAAATGACATTTTGTTCAAGACATAGAGTATCCTATGAATGCATGTTTTTCCCCGAGCCAATCACATGTATCCCTACCTATGAACCTTAGTGTTGATGTGTTGGCCGGATACAAGGATATAATTGTTGTAATTATATGTTTAGTTATGCTTAGCCATGCTTAGTCAAATGCTAGCAATGTCCGTTGTTAAATTCCATAATTGTTGATGTTGATGGAATGGTTCGGACATGGTGGATATGTGGGGTGCTTAATTAAAATGCTAAGACGGCTTGGGTGAGTTGCCATCGGGGATGGTGTTTTGCCTCACTCTTGCCCCTAGGTGCGAGTTCTTTACCCCTTGAACCAAGACGAGCGTGCTGCCATTGGTGGTTGTATGGGCACCTTACTAACTGAATAACTTGTGCGGGCGTATCCAAGGGTCCTCTAGTTCGGTTTTCCATTTGCGTGTGAGTGGAAAAGATGATGTTGAGGAGGATTTGTGTTTAGGACGTGGCGATGGGGCAGGGGCTGAAATAGGCTGGGGAAACTTGCCCTGTGGCCACAGATGACTCTTGGATAGTCTCACGCGAGGTAAAGGTTTAACCGCGCCTGCTCGCCAGCCTTCCCCAGAAGAGGGTCAATTAGGTGAGCCGGACGGTACCAATGGGTAAATTACTACACCCCTGCAGGGTTTAATCTTTTCGAAAAGCCGTGTCCGCGGTTATGGACAACTTGGGAATAGACGATAAGATCATAGAGAACCTTAACATAATTGATATGGCAGCTAAAGGTTGCATTAATCAACATGTGATAAAGGTTCATTTCCTCGAGGGTGATTCGAGGGAGTGCCTTGGTGGAGATGAGTGGGTTTGGCTACAAGTAGGTTCGATGAGAACCGAAGATGAGAAGTTTACTCTCTTACCCCCTTTGTAAAAACTATTCTGAGTAGACGAATGCCATGTGTCAATTATGTTTCGGTTTATGAAAAATAGCTTTATGCAAAAGAAATACATATATAGCTTTAGAGCCTCCGTCAATCATTGGGCCTATATCGCCCTACTAAACTTGCGAGTACATCGTACTCAGTCTCTCTTTGCTGCCTCTATGATTTTGTATTTTAGAGGAGGACGACACCGAGCAGATATGTGGGTTCTACGTGGACATCGACTAGTAGTCCGGGGTTCCCAGGTGGCAGCTTGGGACCGTGGAGCAAGCTGGCTGGGTTTATTTATGTGTAGGCCTCTTAGGCCCTATATTTGGATCTTGTTGTATTAGACAACACTACTTCGCTTCCGCTTGATGAATTGTTGGTCTGTGACCTTTTGTTGTGCAATATTTGTATCTTTCTCATATATGAGTTGCTATAAGAGTTTTGTGTCGTAGAGTCTGCAATGTGCCAGTTTGTTCCACAAGTCTCGGTCTCTCTACTATACGTGAAAGCGATGTCTGAGCTTATGGCATGATCGGGGTGTTGTGTGCCGATGATCCATTCTGAGCACACCTGCCAATGAGTTTTGGCCTAGGATTGGTAAACCCAGTAACCCTCGATTGTGTAGCATGACCGGTTACACAACGTTTCACTGTATAGTTCTGGGGTCGGGGCGATACATTGCCTTTCGAGTTCTAGTTGTTGTATCGAACTAAAAGACTTGTATCATCAGTAATTTCCATTCGTGTAATGCAGACAAAGGCATTGTAAGCTCGTATTTGAACCACCTAATGGGTTTTATTCCGACTGGCTTACGTTTGTTGAGTTCACTTATTTCCCTGCCATGCTGATGTGATGATACATGTTCTTCCTCGCTCACTCTTGCTAAATTGTTGCCATCCGTAGTCGCTTAGCCGGGTCTAAGCGCATACTTGATTCCTATCCATTCGAAGAGAGATACTAACTGTGGCCTTGTTCATATCTCCAGAATGGCTCCTACCCGTCGTGGTGAACAAAGCAATCCTGAGCCACCGCCGCCACCCTCTATGGCGGAGGTTCTGATGATTATTGAAGAGGGCCGCCTGCGCAACGAGAATCTGCTCGCGCAGTTGGTGCAGCAGGGTGCACGGAGGAACACTGAATGCAACAACCTCACTGAATTCCTGCGGTCCCAGCCTCCCACTTTCGCTTATCCTAAAGAGCCCCTGGATGCTGATGACTGGCTTCGTGCTCTCGAGCGCAAGTTCACTGCCTTGCATGTTCCGGTGGCGGAACAAGTGAACTTCGCCACCTACCTGCTGACTGGAGCCGCAGGGTCCTGGTGGGAAAGCTATGTGTCGATGTTTGAGGCTGGCCATGCCTTCACTTGGGCTGAATTCCGCACTGCCTTCCATGCGGCTTACATCCCCCAGCCCATCATGGACCTAAAAAGGAGGGAGTTCCCGGAGCTGGCCCAGGGACGCATGGACGTCCAAGCTTATGGGCGTGAGTTCAACCACCTCTCTCGTTACGCCCCTCGGGACGTGACCAATGATGAAGATAAGCAGTATCTGTTCCGCAAGGGGCTGACTCCACGACTCCGTCATGAGCTGCTGCCCTTCAAGTTCCAGTCTTACCAGGAGCTGTACAACCTTGCTCTCACTCTGAAGCAGGGTAGGAAGGAACTGGAGGTTTCCAAGAGGCCTGCGCAGGGGGACCATCAGGGCTCCTCTTCTACTGAAGCCAAGAAGCGCAGGGCCTTTGTGCCTTATAGCTCGGTCCCCCGTGCTCCTTTCATGCCAAGGCCCACAGGACCCCGGCCACCTCCGCCCCGCCCAGCTACTTCAACCTTGGGTGCGGCTGGAAATTGGCTTCGTCCTCAGCTGCCTGCACCGCCGAGGCTCACCTGCTACAGCTGTGGCCAGCCCGATCACTACTCAAGGGACTGCCCTGGGAAGGCACCTGCTACCACAACACCTGTATCAGCACCCTCTACACCCGCAGCCAAGGTCGTGACTGCTAGCCATGGCCGCCTGAACCACTTCTCTGCTGAAGAAGCTGAAGAGGACCCCGGTGTTCTCATGGGTACGCTTCGAATTAATGATCAGCTTCAGTCTTGTTTGATTCTGGAGCATCGCATTCATTCATGTCCATAGCATATGCACACAACCATCAAATACCGTTCGTGAACATGGACTCCCCTCTAGTGGTTAAAACACCAGGTTCTAGTTGGCGAACTGACTGGATAGCTCCGGAAGTCCAGATTACCATAGGCTATTGGTCTTTCCCTTTCCAGCTGATAGCCCTGAAGGCAGATGGTATAGATGTCATTTTGGGTATGGACTGGCTAGTCAAATATTAGGCTAACTTGAATTGTGCTGCCAAGTCGGTCATAGTGGTCCACCCAACTATCAGGCTAGTAAGTTACTGGTCCCCTTCGTCCGCAACCCCATCCGCTGTCACCCCTCTATCCCCGGAGATAAGCCTATGTTTCCTGGAAGGCACCACACCGCCTGAAATGCATGAGGTTGCCGTGGTGTGTGACTTCCCCGATGTCTTTCCGGAGGAGTTACCTGGCATGCCACCTAATCGAAGTGTGGAATTTGTCATTGAATTGGTTCCGGGAACTGCCCCAATTTCCAAAAGGCCCTACCACATGCCAACAGAAGAGCTAACTGAATTGAAGAAGAAACTTGATGAGTTGCTGGAAAAAGAATACATCCGGCCGAGTAATTCACCTTGGGGCTGCCCGGTCATCTTCGTCAAGAAAAGGGATACAAATGTTCCTCGTCTGGTTGTTGATTACCGCCCTCTGAATGCCGTGACCATCAAGAACAAGTACCCTATTCCCCGAATGATTGACCTGTTCGATCGGCTAGCTGGTGCAACCATATTCTCCAAGATGGATCTAAGGTCAGGCTATCATCAGATCAAAATCAGAAAGGAGTATATTCCGAAGACGGCTTTCACGACCCGTTATGGGTTATATGAGTATACGGTCATGTCTTTCGGTCTCACAAATGCCCCGGTCACATTCATGAGGCTGATGAACTCCATCTTCCACGAGTATCTCGACAAGTTCATCATAATATACATTGATGACATCCTTGTCTACTCCAAAACCGAAGAAAAACATGCTGAGCATCTTCGGCTAGTTCTGACCAAGCTTCATGATCATCGCCTCTATGCCAAGTTCTCCAAGTGCGAGTTTTGGCTAAAAGAGCTCATCTTTCTCGGTCATGTGGTGTCAGCAGCTGGAGTAGCGGTTATACCTGACAAGATTCAGTCAATCCTGGATTGGCCAACTCCCAAGTCCGTCAAAGATATCCGAAGCTTCCTTGGGTTGGCGGGTTATTACCGCCGATTCATCGAGGGCTTTTCCAAAATAGCCAAAGCATTGACTGACCTCCTCAAGAAGAACACATACTTTGTGTGGTCAGACAAAGCTGAAGAGAGTTTCCAAACTCTCAAGGTCAAGCTCACTACCACACCGGTGCTTGTCCTTCCCGACACCGACAAAGACTTTGTTGTCTATTGTGATGCATCACTCCAAGGCTTGGGCTGTGTTTTGATGCAAGAAGGCCATGTCGTAGCCTATGCCTCCCGCCAACTCAAACCGCATGAACTCAACTATCCAACTCATGATCTAGAGCTTGCTGTCGTGGTTCATGCTCTGAAGCAATGGAGACCCTACCTGTTGGGCAACCATTGCGAGATCTTCTCGGATCATCAAAGTCTGAAGTATCTCTTCACCCAGCCCGATCTGAATCTCCGACAGAGAAGATGGTTGGAGTTGATCAAAGACTATTATGTGACCCTCAATTACCAGCCTGGCAAGGCAAATGTGGTTGCCGATGCGCTGAGTCGCAAGTCTTATTGCAACACCCTGATGGTTGAGCGAGCTCAGCCCACTCTTCATGAAGAATTCACACGTTTGAATCTGGAGATTGTTCCCTCCGGATATTTGGCCAACCTAGAGATCAAATCCACTCTTGAGGATGAGATCAAGGCAGCCCAGCAGCAGGATGCTGAGATCCTAGAAATCAAAGAGAAAATAGCTAGTGGGAAGGCTAATTGTTTCTCGATTAATGACAATGGTGTTGTCTATTTCGGTGACCGTCTAGTGGTGCCCAAGAGTGGGAACATAAGGGAGTTGATCCTTTCAGAAGCTCATGAGTCACCCATCTCTATTCATCCGAGTAGCACAAAAATGTACCAAGATCTTCGCCCTCAATTCGGGTGGTCTTGCATGAAGCGCGAGATCGCCGAGTATGTTGCTGAATGCGACGTCTGTCGCTGAGTGAAGGCTGAACATCAAAGGCCAGCTGGTACCCTTCGCCCCATAGCCATCCCCGAGTGGAAATGGGATGAAGTTGGCATGGATTTCATCACCGGCTTTCCAAGATCACAAAAGGGCAACAATGCCATCTGGGTCATCATCGATCGTTTGTCAAAGGTCGCCCACTTCCTTCCGGCCCGTGATGATATTCGAGCAAGCCAACTTGCTGACTTGTATATGGCCCGGATTGTTCCTTTGCATGGGGTTCCTTTGCGGATCATCTCAGACCGTGGGAGCCTTTTTGTGTCCAAGTTTTGGCAAAGTTTCCAAACGGCTCTTGGAACCCATCTCAATTTCAGCACCGCCTATCACCCTCAAACCGATGGCCAAACTGAAAGGGTGAACCAAGTTCTTGAGGGTATGCTTCGGGCTTGTGTTATCTCCTTCAGCAAGGGTTGGGAAAAATACCTCCCCCTCGCCGAGTTCTCCTACAACAATAGCTACCAAGCCAGTTTGCAAATGGCTCCCTTTGAGGTCCTTTATGGGAGAAAATGCCGAACTCCTCTCAATTGGTCTGAAACCGGAGAGAGGTCACTCTTCGGTCCTGATGTGATCAATGAGGCTGAAGAAAAGGTCCGTATCATTCGAGCAAATCTGAAGATTGCTCAGTCCAGGCAGAAGAGATATTATGATAAGCATCATCAGGAGGTTCACTATGAAATTGGTCACAAAGCCTATCTTCGATTCTCTCCCCTCCAAGGCGTCCGTCGTTTCGGGATCAAGGGAAAATTGGCACCTCGGTTTGTTGGTCCTTTCACTGTCCTGGGTAAGCGAGGTGATCTCTCCTATCAGCTCGAGCTCCCAGAGAATTTTCCGGATGTGCATGATGTGTTCCATGTCTCTCAACTCCGTCGTTGCTTCAAAGATCCTATTCGCGGGGTTAATCATGAAGAGTTGGTTATTCAGCAGGATCTGACTTACCGTAAGCATCATGTCCGCATCTTGGATGAAGCGGAAAGGAAGACCCGCAACAAGAGCATCAAGTTCCTTAAGATCCAGTGGTCTAACCATTCTGAAGAAGAAGCAACCTGGGAACGTGAAACTAGTCTTCGTCAGGAATACCCCGCCTTCTTCACTCAAGCCTAGAATCTCGGGACGAGATTCCTGTAAGGAGGGTAGAGTTGTAACATCCCCACTTTTGGTACCTAAAAATATCAGTAAAATTTTTACTTTTTGCATCTCCTCTTGCATCATGGCATCCCCATCTTAAATTTTTCTTTACATAAAATAATGGTGAAGCAACACATTAATAAACCAATGATGTTAATATGGATGGATAAACAAAAATTCAAATTGAACTTTCATATTTGTCCAGGAAGTCCCAAAGGTAAATCATAAATATTTTACAAAGGCATTTTTTAATGCAAGTGGAATTTATAAAATGGAAACATCCAAATTGGTGCAATTCAAACTTGAAATGCCAAACCCACATAAACATTCCAAAAATTCAAAAGAAAATATGGTGAGCTCCCTTATATTATCCTGGACCTCCATGAAAATTTCCATAATTTTTGGAAGTGTTTTGATGCCTCAATTACATAGAAAAGGCTGTTGTTTTCATTTAAAAATAAAAACAGAAAAGGAAAGAGCAGGCAGGGGGTTATCTGCAAAAACTTCATCTTCTTCACGCTGTAGAGACCGCGCCCACTCGCCACCGTCGCCGTCGAACCGCGTCGCCACTGTCGCCATGCCTCTCGCGCCCTGGCCCTCGTGGAGGATAAGAAGCTTCCCCGTGAACCGCTGCTCCTTCTCCCCCTTCTTTTTCCCCTGTTGCAGAAACCCTAGCCGCTGCCCGCCATGTCCGCGACCTAGCCGAGGACGCTGCCTCTCGCCGCCGACGATTGAGACCTCCCAGAGCAGATCGAGCTGGGGCAAAAGTTGCGCCTCGTCTCCCTCTTCCTCCTCCTCCAGGCAACCGTGCCGGGGCGCCCCCAACCGCACGCTCGGCTTCATCTTCTCCGCCTCCGACCGCCGGCCGCCGAGCGCAATTACCGACAACTCCGACCTCCCCTGACTCCGACGAGTACCTGCACGCTTCTAGGGTGAGCACGCCGCCCTTCTGGACCTCCCCGTCTTCCTCTTCCCGCCCTTAGATCGCTAGTTCCGCCGTAGCCGCCGCCGGCCGTCCGCCGGCCGTCGTCGCCGTGACAACTCCGGTGACCTAGAGCTAGCGGCGCCGCCCGTCCTAGGTTCCCCATAGTGAGACGCTTCGAATGCGCCCTGTAGCTAGACCCCGCGCTCACCGTGCCGACGAGCGCATGCTCGACGCCACCATCGGTCACCGCGGCGTCGCGCCGGTCGTGGCGTCCCTCCCCGGGTCAAACCTGGCAGTGGGCCATTCGGCCGACGTGGACGCCCACGTGGCACGGCCCCGCCAGTCGGTCTCTGTGGCTAGCACACGGGCCGGTGAGAAAAGTTCCGGGCAGTTTTTCTGGATTTCTATTAAAAGACAGGAAATGAATTTAAACTTTGAAATTGCATAACTTTTGAACCACAAATCAGAAAAATGCAAATAATATACCAAAATGCTTAGGAAGAAAATGTCTATCTGTTAGTGCCCTTGGTAGAATAATTGGCCAAAATAATTTGCCTTTATTTAATGAATACTAAAATGGCAGAATATAAATGGAGTTTAGAAAATCCATAACTTGAGTTCTATTTATCCAAAAATTGTGTTTAATAGCTCAAAATGTTCAGTGAACAATGGACTACAACTTTGTGTCATTTGAGAGAATTTTAGAATTAACTTTGGTGTTGTCTATTAAAATTAAAGAAAATGGCAGATTTAAATCAATAATTAGAAATATCATAACTCGATAAATATTGATCCAAAAATTGCAAATGATATACCAAAATGATCAGCAAAGCATTTGCTATCTATCTATGTTAAGTTCACAGCAAGTAACCAATTTTTCCTTTGATGTTAATTTCGAATTGGTTAAAATGATTTAAATTGCATAACCGTTTAAATCACCATTTCTTCATCGTTAATCGGAAAATTGCAAACGAAGTACCAAAATGATCAGTAGGACAATACCTATCTAATAATGTCATTTTCATGCATTTAGGACCCATATTTCAGTACTGGACATTTTGGATAATAAAGCATTTCACTAAGTTAAATATGGAGTTTTAACCCGTTAATTGCAATATTTATTTTAGGGGTTCCATTTAACTTGTGGGACATGCCCAATATGATTTCAGTGCATAATTTGACCATCTTATCATGATTGTGCATTGCACCTTTGTATTCGTGTTATTTATTTCGTTTTCTGTATTGTTTGTGTATCGGTAGATTCAGGAGTCGAGGTTCCACCACAATACCTCGATGATCAGTGCGGCCAGTACTATCAGCAAGGCAAGAGCTAACCTAACCTTCTGTGCATATCTCATCCTATTAGTACAAGTATTTTTCTCCACCATAATATTGCATTCGATTCTAGAAACAACTTTTGGTCAGTGTATAGAGTATCCTATAACTTGCATGCTCCCTGAACCATTATCTGTTTTCCCTCCTATTAACCATAGGTTGATGTATTGGCCTGAGATAATTAATATCAGTTGTATGTTATGCTTAGATATGCTTAGCCATGCGTAGTCGAATGCTTAAGTTGTCCGTTGATTATTTCCATACTTGTGAACTTGATGGAATGTTCGGACGGTGGTGGAAACTTGTGTTAATAAATAATTGCTAAGAAGGCTGGGATGAGTTGCCATCGGGGATGGTGTTTTGTCTCGTTCTTGCCCCTAGGTGCGATTTCTTTACCTCTTGAACCAAGACTAGCGTGCTACCATCGGTGGGGGTATGGGCCCCTTACTAACAAAATAACTTGTGCGGGCGTATCCAAGGGTCCTCTAGTTTGCGCTTTCCATTTGCGAGTGTGTAGCCGGTGATGATGTTGACGATGATGATGATGTGATGAGGATGGTGGTGATAGGACTGGCGATGGGGCAGGGTGTTGAAATAGGCACTGAACTTGTCCTGTCGTCACGATGACCCTTGGATAGTCTCATGCGAGGTAAAGGTTTAACCGCGCCCGCCCTGCCGGCTTTCCCAGGAAGAGAGCTAAATGATCAGGCAAGGGGTCGGATGGTACCAATGGATAAAAACAGTACACCCCTGCAGGGTTTAATCTTTTTGAAAAGCCGTGTCCGCGGTTATGGACAACCTGGGAATAGACGATAAGATCATAGAGAACCTTAACTTAATTGATATGGCAGCTAAAGATTGCATAATCAACGTGTGATAAAGGTTCATTTCCTCGAGGGTGATTCGAGGGAGTGCCTTGGTGGATATGAGTGGCGAATTCTAGTTACTCCTGGTTCAAGGTGAACAGAAGAAAGAAAGTTTTACTATCTTTTCCCCTTTGAGAAAAACCTTCTGAGTAGTCGGTGCCATGAGTCCTAGTGTTACCCGAAAGGAAAACTAGCTTTCTGCAAAACCAACTACTATACAGTTTTGAAGCCAAACATCATCGGGCCTATATCGCCCTACTAATTCTTGCGAGTATGTCGTACTTAGCCTTGCTTTGTTGATTATTATTTGTTTCAGAGGAGGACGCCACCGAACTGGAAGGTGGGTTCTTTATCAACATCGACGAGTAGTCTGGGGTTCCAAGGTGGCAGCTTGGGACGTCTCGGAACAGGCTGGCTAGGATATGTTATTTGTAGGCCTCTTAGGCCATAATTTGGATCTTGTTGTTAGACAACTATATTTGCTTCCGCATGATGTAATGATGGGTCTGTGACCTCTGATTGTGATATTTCTATCTTTCTCATATATGAGTTGCTATATGTTTTCTTGTGTCGTAGAGTCTGTGAAGTGCCAGTTGTTCCGCAGTGTTGGTCTCTCTACTATACGTGATAGCGCACTACTACAGAATAGCCTATTAGTGGTGCACCAATTTAGGATTCTGTGGCGCATCCCTCCAGGATGCGCCACAGAATCGTCGCCACTAAATTATATTTCTGTGGCGCATGGGGCCAGATGCGCCACAAAAATGTAGATTTCTGTGGCGCATCCAGCTCCATGCGCCACAGAAATATTTTGGAAAATTTTGAATCTGGAAATTCGAAAAAATGCAAAACAAATTCAAAAAAAATCAAAAAAATGGGAAAAAACAAAATATGAAATATTTTGAAAAAACCTAAATATTTGAATTGTTTCCAATTTTTCTGAATTTCTTAACCCATCTCAAATGATAACTTCGCGCTAGGTCACCCATCCTCAAATTGCTCCAACCTAAGCACGCTTAACTTCTAAGTTCCATTCAGTTCAGCTACCCTTATGCTACTCATGTTCTTATTGATATAAGAATCATATTAACCCTCTTAAGCCTTGTATGTGTATATATATGTGTGTAGTTTATGTGTGGTATGTATTTATGTGTGTTTTTAAATTTCGAAAAAAATCAAAAACTTCACATTGTGGTGCACCAAAAATTCAAAAAAGTTCAAAAAATTCAAAAAATCCCAAAAAAATAAAAAAAAATTAAAAAATCCCAAAAAATTCAAAAAATCCAAAAAAAATCAAAGAATCCAAAAAAAAATAAAAAATCCCAAAAGATTCAAAATTTTCAAAAAATATCAAAAAAAATTCAAAAACCCCCAAAAATTTCAAAATTTTTAAAAAATCCCAAAAAATTCAAAAGTTTCAAAAGCAAATCCAAAGTTTTAAAAAATCTCAAAAATTTCAAAAAACCAAAAAAAAAACCAAAAATTTCAAAAAATTCAAAAATAAAAAATTCAAAAAATTATTTTTTTAGAAAAATATTATTTTTCTTGCAATTGTTGAATTTTTTATTTTTTTTGAAGTTTTCTGGATTTTCTGATTTTTTTGAAATTTTTGTTTTTTTTATTTTTTTTATTTTTTTTGGATTTTTTGAATTTTTTAGAAATGTATAACAAAGAAGATTGTTCAATTATTTGAATTTTTGGATTTTTTTGAAGTGTTTTGACTTTTTTGACTTTTTTGATTTTTTTTGAATTTTTTGGATTTTTTTGGATTATTGGATTTCTGTGGCGCACATCCTACATGCGCCACAGAAATGCACAATTCTGTGGCCCATGGGCATGGTGCGCCACAGAATGTCACAATTCTGTGGCGCATGGGGCTGGTGCGCCATAGAAATATGACTTTCTGTGGCGCATGGGGGAGGGTGCGCCACAGAAAGTCATATTTCTGTGGCGCACAGGGCTGGTGCGCCACAGAAATAAGACTTTCTGTGGCGCACGGTGTTTTGGTGCGCCACAGAATTGCAAAATTCTGTGGCGCGTTCAAAACCGTGCGCCACAGAAATTATTTCTGTGGCGCATGGCTTATTGGTACGCCACAAAAGGTGGTTCCACCTATAGCCTATTTCCTAGTAGTGGCGATGTCTGAGCTTATGGCATGATCGAGGTGTTGTGTGCCGATGATCCATTCCGAGCACACCTGCCAATGAGTTTTGGCCTGGGATTGGTAAACCCAGTAACCTTCGATTGTGTAGCATGACTGGTTGCACAACGCTTCACTGTATAGTTCTGGGGTCGGGGCGCTACAGTTGAGCTAAGGGCTCAACTTGAGTTGCTAACTAGCAAGTATGAGAAGTTGGAAGCAATTCATGAAAATCTATCTAGCTCTAATGATGAACTTCTAGCATCCTATACTTGTCTTAAGTTAGCTCATGAGGCCATCACTACAAAGGTAATATCTTGTGAGCCTCATGTAGATGATAGCACAACCGTAACCAAAAATGCTATATTGCCATGCGCTAGTCCTAGTAGTTCATCCACTAAAAATGTTGGTACATCATGTGATGAATTACTTTCTTTGCCTTGTTGCTCTACCAATGATGCATCTACCTCCTCTAGTTCTTGTGTTATCACTAACCATGTAGAGAAAAGAGGAGAGCTCAAGGCCCAAGCCACTTATACGAAGAGAGGCTTGGAAAAGCGTCATGAAGGGAAGCGTGCACTTGACAACATGTTGAGTGTGCAAAAATCCCCCAATGACAAGAGTGGACTTGGATTCAACTCCAACAACAAGAACAAGTCCAAGGTTGAGAAGAAGAAGAAGGGCCAAGTTCAAATCAAGAATCCGGCCAAGATCACTTGCTTCAAGTGCAAGTTAGAAGGGCACCGCGTTCGGGATTGCCCAATGAAGAAGAAGAAGCCTCTTAGTGAGAAGCAACTAGGGAAGCGGCCTCTTTTTCAATCTCGTGCTCAACTACGAGTTGAACAAAGGCCACCTCCCAAGAAGACTCAAGCCAATGCTCCTCAAGTTGAGGAGCCTATAAAGAAGAAGAAGAGTCGGTGTTGCTACCTTTGCCGCGGCAAAGGTCATTTTGCTTCTTCATGCACTAACGGTACCGTATCCAACCCTATTATAGTTGATGATGCTTATTCTCTTGGGAAGGATAGAATTGGCAATGTGTTTGCCAAATATGTGGGAGCTCAAAGTGGTGTCAAGAAAAGCACCATTTGGGTTCCCAAGCCTATTGTGAATAACCTCTTAGGACCCAACTTGGTTGGGGACCAACAAGCTTCAACTTGATCAATAGGTGATTGTGGAGGACATTGGTGATTTGGCTATTTTTGAAGAATTAAGGGATCTTCATGGTTTTATTTCTCAAGCCAAGTCAATTGGATTATCACATACCTATCTCATATCCAATGCTTCCTCCTTGCGGTAACTTGTATATAATTCATATATTCATTGAAATTTGCTTGCTCCCTTGCATGTGTTAGTTTTGTTCCTAATATGTGCTTGTATGTGATATGCTTCCTTCCTACTAGTCTTGTCATTCAAGGATGTGTATGATAGTTGTGTATCATGTATGTGTAACTTTGTGTTGAGTTTTTTAGATCTTGTGTGGATTTAATTTGGCTTTTTGAGATGTTAGTGGACTATCCCATTTTGGGGGAGTGATGTGCTTTGTGCACCTCACAAACCTAAAAATGTGTGTACATGAGGCACACCACCTAGTATTGATATTTAATTATTATCTAGCTACTATGTGGTATGTTATTCTCATGAGAAATTCAAATTCTATAATGTCCATTAATTTCCCTAGTTGGTTTTATTTGCCTCTTGTTTAAAAATAAAATGAAGTATCACATTATGGGGGAGTAATAAGCTAAGTGCATATTACAATCCCACAAAATGTGAACATTTGAGGTTTGCCACTTAGATTTGATATTCTAAATTATCTTTTTCCTATGTGGCATGTGTGCTCAAACAAGTTCCAATTTTCCTTTGTGGTTTCCCTTTGGTTCTTGTTTGTGTGAGTTTGCTTGGTGTGGTTTTTCTCTAATATCCATTTCCATATATTATGTGAGAAACCATTTGTTTCATTCTATTCTAACTATGGCTTTGCCGGTTAGTTCGAATAATTGAAACTACCAACAAACCTTATGCAATATGGCGCTTTATTTCTTATCTCTTGCCATATGCTTAGTTGTTGTGAAGTTGGTCTTGAACATCATTCCTTTATACCACCGAGAAATATCTCTATATACTCCTTGTCCATGACAAGTGATACTAGTAATTGTGGTGGATTTTGTAGACCATCTTCACATTGGCTCTTGCGTTGATTTGCTTTATCTATTGCCTTCCTTGCCTTTTGAATGGATCCTTTTTTTCCCAATTGGTAGTGTTTAGTGTTGTAAATAAAATATGGAGAGTAATGATCCCTTGTGCATGCATTTTGTATTCAAATGCAAATATCAAAGATAATGCATGAATATTGGGGGAGCATTCCTTTTTATTTAGAACACTAACCTATCTATCCATTTTTTACCCTTTCAATTGGCATTTGATTCTTTATCTTGTGTTGGTACCTTCAATTGGTATGAATTGGAATTTAATATCTCCTCCATAGATATTTGTTCCAATTGATATTTATTGTGGGATTCTTGATACCTTTTTGCTTTATTTTACTTTACTTGATTTCGGTCAAGTATCACCCTCTTCTTGGTATCCTTTCTCCTAGTTGATATTTTTTGTTTTAATTGGTATCTTATTTTCAATTGGTGTCTTATCGATCATTTGTTGTGTTGATTCGATTCCTTTTGATATCACACCTCATGTGTTGATGTGTTTTGGAATCAATCATTTGTTGATTTGTTTTCCTCAATCATGTGTTGATTTGGATTTTGTTATAATTTGGACAAGCTTTTTGTGTCACACCTTGGTGTACTCTCTTCTTGGTTTACTTGGTGTTTTTGTCCAAATTGTATCTCGTTTGGTTCTTGAAAGGCTTTGTATGTATATTCTTTAACTTATATATCATGGCATGCTTGTCTTTCTAGTTCCAATATATAGGGGATACTCCACCGAATCCTAAATCTGCTAAGATGTGCATGAAATTCAATTTCATATCTATGTGGAGTGTTTCCTATATATTGTAGTTTATCTAACTACTATGGGACCCAATGAGTTTGGGAACCATTTTGTACTCTAATTGTGTTTTAGGTACAATGGAGATGCATTGGATGCTTGCCTCATACGTAAGGAAGGTGTTCTCACCGTGTGATCTTAGGAGTCAAGCTTTGATGACTAACAAAGAACCATCTTCTCATCACCAATGTCATATCGGTAACAAGTATCTATCACATGCATACTTTTCTAGTATTCAACCTTGTGTAGGTTGCCTTTTGGCATGAAAGCTCTTATATGCAATTGTTGTGGTTTTGGTCTATTTCCTTCACTTAATATATCTTTGTGATATGTGTGATGAAATTGCAAAAACCTTTTTTCTTCAATTGGTATTATTTCCTTGTGATACTTGTTGCCTAACTCAAAGCATCTCCACTATCTCTTGTTCCCTTAGTGATATGTGTGATGCATTTGATATATTTGAAGTTCATTTATATACAATGAGATAAATTTGAGCTATGTGCTATGCTTTTATGCAATAATCTCGTTTGTATATTTGTGACTTCCTTTTGGATACCTTGTTCTCTTTTTCCCGATCCATTTCGTATGTATATGTTTCTTTGCGGATGTATATCTTCAATGGTTTGTCTAATTAGAAACCTATACATATGAGAGAGGTCATCTTTTAGTTGGTATCAAATGGGGGAGCGAGGATGCCATATTTGTGCACTCCTCAATAGTGCATGAGCATTGGGGAGCTTCTCCGGTTTTATTTAGAACTCTCGCTTTGGATCTTTTGATTGCTTTTCTCCTTTGTGGAGATGTTTAAAATGAACTCATTTCTTTGCAATCTTTTGATCCTCAATATAGTTTGATTTCCTCTAATTTTTCGTTAAAAGGGATTGTCATCACCTTTATGGAGGAACTCATATTATATTGGCTCTCTAAATTTTTCTTCCCATTTCGGCAATCGATGCCAATGGGGGGGAATTTTAGAGGGTTTAAGGGAATTTGGGTTTTATGCTTTTGTTGCATTTGCCATGCATGTGCTTGCATCCTTGCTCGTTTGTCTTGCAAGGATGCTCTATTCGTTATATAAACCCTCTTAAAAAGGGATTGTCATCAATTACCAAAATGGGGGAGATTGAAAGTGCATGGTTGCTCCCATGCATGGTTTTGGTAATTAATGACAATCTCTATGGACTAATATTTGCATTGAGCTATATTTGTAGGTGTCCATTTGCTTGCTTGTCTCCATTTGTTGGATTCAAGGTCTTGCTTGTTCTCCATGTGTTGGAGTCAAGGTTAAGGGAAGAAGATCATTTGTTGATCAACGCCAAGGTGTTCGTCATCAAGACAAAGGCCAAGTGAAGATATGCCGTAGAGGTGCTTCTCCCATCTTGGTGTTTGGGGGAGCTTCATGTGAATCTTCACCGAAGCGCAATCGAGGAAGGTGATGCGTCTTGAGGAGATGAAGATCGTCTTCATCGACCTCAAGTGGTTTAATGCGCAAGGCAAAGGTATGATCTTGATAGGGTTTCTATTTTACCGGTCTCATATTGTTTAGTGAGAGACCGGATTATAGGATAGATAACCATACTATCAAGAGGGGCTCTCGACCGAATATCGTGATTGTATCATCGTAGAGAGCACAAACCTTTGCATCCATGCATTCATCTTTATTGGTTCTTATTTGTCTCTTATCGTGGTGTGGTCTTGGTGCTTGTCGTGCTCGTCATGACAAGGCTAAGTTCACCGAAAACGGTTTTCATATGCGTCTTCTATTGCGGTTTCGGTATTGGAGATTTTGCCGGTTCATCCGTGTGGGAGATTTATTTTTATAATATATTCTTGGATTATGATGTTTCTCTGTATATTCTTGTAGAGCTTTTCGTTGCGATTCCAACGAGCCCAAGAACATCGAAAACGGAGTTCGGATGATCAAAATATGTTTGTTTTCGTGTTGGATGTTTTTCTGCAGTTGGCCAGCCTAGGCCGGGCTCAGGCCAGGCCAAGGCCGGCCGCTTCGGGTTCCTGCCCAGCCAGGCCGGCCCCAGGCCGGCCCTAGGCCGGTCTGTCGGGGATAGGAGCTTTTCTGCCCCCAACGGCCACATTTTGAGGCCCCATATAAAAGGGGCTTCTTCCCCTTTGTTTCAACTACTTTTTTCCCCTCTCTCTCCTCCATTGTTGCAAAACTTGAGAGCTCGATTCCTCCTAATCGCTCTGATGATTCTTGCCCAAATTTAGGGAAACAAGAGAGGAGATCTAGATCCACTACTGCACCAAACAAAATCTCCTCTAAGTGAGGGAATCTCGTTGGATCTAGATTTTGGAGTTCTTGGTGTTTCTCCTCCGTTCTTCCTCCTAAATCCCTCCATAGCATTAGTTGCTTTGGTTGGATTTTGGGGTGAAGGATTTGACCACTTGGTGTGATCTTCCCCTTTTGCATTTGTTGCATCGGGTTGTGCTCCCCATGGTGATTCATGGGATTGACGGTTGGGAGCTTGTTACTCTTGGGTCATTGGACCCTAGACGGTGGTGGTGCCGTGAAGACTTTGGCTTGTGAAGCTTCGGCACAATTTGGGAGCCCCCAATTGAGTTGTGGGTTAGTGCCCCAAAAGTTGTAAGGGCTCCGGAATCCGCCCCGAAGGATTCCGATAGTGGAAGCTGAACCAAACCTTTGGGTGCGGTTCATCGGAGAATAGGGTGAGGCCTTTGTGGCGTCTTGAGTAGGCCTTTTGTGGCGAGCTCACACCCCTCCAACGAGACGTACTCCCTTAACAAGGAGAAACTCGGGAATACATCCTCGTCTCTGCGTGCCTCGGTTATCTCTATACCCGAGCTTTTACTTATGCAATTTACATTGTGATAGCCTTCGTGCTTGAAGTCATATATATTGCTATCACCTTGTTGTCATATTGCTTACATAAGTTGTTGGTGCACTTAGGCAAACCTAGTTTTTTAGGTTGTTAGCTTGTTAATTTAAACACATAGTTTTATTCCGCAATTATCAAGCCCCTAAATAGAAAAGGTTTTAATCGTCTATTCACCCCCCCCCCTCTAGGCGACATCGGGACATCGTTTGTTCTTTCACCAGCGAGGAGCAGAAGGTGTTGGCTTGTAGATTCGTGCAAGGTTTCACTGCAAACACTAACAGACGGATTTTTATGGGTTTTCTAGTAACAAATAAATAAAGTGCAAATAAATAAAAGAGAGCAATAATTATTGCAGCAAGTGGCCCAATCCTTTTTAGCACAAAGGACAAGCCGATGATTCTACTTATGATGGCTAAACGCTCCTAAGGACACATGGGAGTTATGTCAAGTCACTTTTGCTTCATATTGCTGCTTAATGTTTAATGTTTTGCTAAGTATTGTGTGGGTGAACCTATGCTAATGAACCGACCTTACTTGGACTAGAACACACTTGTGATTACACTTCCCTACAAGCATCCGCAAATGCAAGGAAGTATTTAAGAATTAACCAACCACAGTCTTAAACTCTGAGATCCTACACTCCCTCATGCACTAGTTTACCGGCGGGGGTTTAGGTTTCTGTCATTCCTGCAACCACCTCACAAGCAAACTAAATACATGATGCATTCCCCTAGGACCATAAAGGTGAAGTGTCATGTAGTCGACATTCACACAACACCACTAGAAGAATAGCACCACAAATTAAATATCAAACCATTAAATATTACTCAGCATAATTCCACTACTTGCAACGAGACTTCCCATGTCCTCAAGAACTAAACGAACTACTCACAAGACATCATATGGATCATAATCAGAGGTGATGAATGGATGAATAACAATCTGGTCATAAAAGTATTTCACCGATAAAACTCAATAGCATCAACTACACAAGGCAATCAACACCGAAAAAGTGATCCCAATGAACTACAATAAGTATAACCCTAGATGCAACAGCAGAACGGAGTGGAGCTGTGGGGATGATGGTGCTGCCGGTGAGGATGATGTTGATGATGATCCCGATGAAGCCTGTGACGATGACGATAACGATGGCGATGATCTCCCCTCTCCGGGAAGGAATTTCCCCGGCAGATTTCTCCCTGTCAGAGAGCTTTGTCTCTCTCTCTGTGGTTTCCGCCCCTGAGGCGGCGGTGTAATATTTCTTCGAAGCGTCCCCCATGATATTTAGGTCAGGTAGATCATATACGTGAAAGGGGAAACCGGAAGCGACCCAGGACCACCAGGTGGGCCCCAGGCGCGGCCCAGGAGTGGGCCGCGGCCAGGTGGCCCCTGGTGCCCTAGTGGCTCCCCTCTGGTCCCTCTTCTGGCTTCTTTCGACATCTGGCAAAATACTGATCCCTGAATTTTTGCGATGCAGGTATCTTGACGGTGCTTTTTCCAGCCGATTCCGGGCTCCGGCTGTCAAATCACCAACAATCATCAAACATGCAAAATAAGATAAAATAACATAAGTATAGCATTATAATATGAAATATATCCATGAATAATAGTAAATTATGATATAAAATAGTAATGCAAAATAGACGTATCACACATCAATAAAATATCTACGAAAATTATGCTAAAAAACTTGCATTGGCATGGGCCTAGTGGAGGCTTTTTTTAGGGAAGGCCATCATGGCATGCTTTATTGATTTCGAAACAAAGATACATCGTTTGTGATTACAGCTCTAATACAAAAAGGAGGTTCACCATGCGAAACGCCATGGTCTACCTCATAAAACTTAGCTAGTTCATGAGTTGTCACATTACCTTCCCTAGGACAACGAACAAAAGTAACACGAGCAAAACTATGACAAAGAAAAGCACAACCTTCGTAAATTGCCGCCGTAGTCCCTAGCGAATTGCCGCCATTTTGCATGGAGGCCGGCCTAGTGGAGGTTTGTGGAACTAGTTTCCTTTTATTCAAGTTCTTTGGTTACGTCATTCACATTCTTAGTCGCATTCCTCAATTGCTAGCAAGGAATGAGCAGTTTGATGTCTATCTTTCATGGATATGTCCTACCGGCACTGCTCTCTATGATCTTGTGGTTCCGGTTGCTGACAATTTAAAATCTCTTCATAGAGGGGCATATAGAGGGCATATGAGGGCATGTCCAATACGGGACACTAGAATTATTTTCCATGTTGATTAATCTCAGCATTGGGTGCAACAAAAAAAATCGACGCTTGGCTTACAAGAAGGTAAAAAACTGATTTTAGCGCCCCGCAATCGGAAGAGGGAGCTTAGACGATTTCTTCATTTCCTCATGACATTTTTTTCTCCATAAGCAGCTCGATAAGTGTTCAGCATTGTAGATGCTCTAAGAAATCATAAATCGTAGAACTCCAGACGACATATTAAACCATTGACATTTTTATAACCAGTCATTGTTACTCGCTTATTTTGTGGTTTTCAATTTGATTATACTTGATGTAGCTGCTTATCGATATTAATTTTCGCTGAATGAGATATATGTAGACATGTATTAGCGCTACATACATCTGATTTGACGACAATTAATATGGATCGGAGGAAGTATAAATAATTATTTTAGATAATGAGTCACTAACCATTTGCGAACAAAAAAATTGCGGAATCTAAAAGAAAGGTATGTATAGGCCTGTTACTTTTGCTGCCTTAAAAAAAAGGTTGCGTTGGCGTGCTTGGGGTCGTATTTGACTCAGCAACGGCCAGCATATGTGCCTACGCATTGGCACGTCAGAGCATCTCCAAGAGCTTACCTATATTTTGGATAGCCAAAACCATTATGGGTAGAGGAGAGACAAGGTTTGGGTATCCAGAAATTTTTCTGCTTTTCTAGCTTACCCATATTTGGATACCCAAAATGACATCCTACATGTGGGAGCCACATGTCAGCGGGATAGACTTTTTTCTTTTCTTTTTTCCCCTCTCTCTTCCTTCTTCCTCCATCCCGTCTCCCGACGTGGATCAGTCTCAGATAGGTGGCTCCCTAACCAATATAGCAGATCCGGTACTAAGTTGCGGGGGGTTCCATAAGTCTTCCCATGTGTGGGTAGGGCGCTCATTCTTGGATAAGCGGAAAAGAACGGTTTTTCCTAGGCGACACTAGCAGAACAAATCACCATAGTTGGCCTTCCGCCGGTGCCTTATATTTATTATAATAAGTTCTCCCACATAGCATGTCTTCAATTAATTAAACTATACCATCTAAAAATTAGCAGTGTATGAGATAAACCACAAACAACTCCTAAGCATGCACTACGACTCGCAAGGCTAACAGACAACAGGTTAAAAGGATGTGGGGGTGTGGCTATATTGTGGCTGCAAGGTAAACATACAAATAGGATCGGGACACAAGCATCGTTATATAGAGCTAGCAAGGAACAAAAGATAGGCGGAGTAAGAGACAGAAAACAAGCAAAGATAGCAAGTGAGTAGTCCTTGCCTGCAATCCGGTAGAGGTAGCAGAACCTATCGTAGCTCACATCAACTCAACGTCCCGGGGTTTTTCCCCAAATTAGAATTTGTATGTTTTATTTTGTGCATCATCATGACATCATCATTGTTGTTGCATTTGTGGTTTTACAAAAAATAAAGAAAACAAACAAAATGAGTTGTGATTTTATGCCTTTATCACATGCAACTCTTTAATTAATTTGCAAAACCAAAAATAATAAAACTAATTTTATTTTGGACAATTAATTAAAATGTTATCTGAAATTGCTAAGTCACAAATTATTTTGGTGGGAAAACAAAACCCTAACTCTATTTTATTTTCCCTCTTTTCTTCTCTCTCTTTCTAATTTTCTGGAAAAAGAAAATAGCAAAGTAGAAAAAAAAACAGGAGCAGGGCCGAAGCACAGCTCCCTCTCTCCTTCTCTCCTCTCTCTTTTCTCTCCCGGACGGCCCATCTCTGGCCCAACTCCCCTTTCGGCCTCCTTTCTCCCCCCCTCCGGTCGCTGTCACCTTTTCCTCGCCATCGTCCCCACGCCACTTCCGACGCCGAAGCCACTACGCCACCGGCTCCACCTATAAAGCAACCACGCTGGTGCCTCTCTCCCCACCTACCAACCCTAGCCCTCTTCCCTCTCCAGCCGCCGCCACCCTCTCTTCCCTTTCTCCCTCTCTGCTTCTCTCTTCCTCCCGAGAGCCCCACCTTCTAGCCAGAGGAGTACGCCACCGTCGCCATGGAGGACGTCGAAGACCTCGTCACACGGATCTGGAGCTGGAGCCGGAGCCCATCGAGCTCGCCTTCGTCCTCGTCTGCTTCCTCTACAGCCGCCGTCGTCACCTTCTTCCTCTTCTTCCCCGACACCGCCGGTCTTCCTCGAATTCCCGCCGCCGTGGTCCACCTCGAGCACGAACGACTACAGCAGCACCACCCCGATGATCTATCCTTCCAAATCCCGGCGGAATCCCTCTCCTTCTCCCCTTGCTCTGAGTTTCCTCCGTCAAGCGGTGTCGTAGATAGTTGTCCACCATGACCGAGCACGCGGACGAGTTACCGTGCTGCTCCCGCAAACACCCGCGCTGGCCACCTCCGGATCACGCACTCACCTTCCTGCACCAGCACACGCACAGCCCCTTGCAGCCGAGTGCAGTGCCGCCCGAACCTGGACGTCGTCGGCCACTTTCTGTCCACTGACGGACAAAAGTCTGAACCCAAGCTCAGTTGTTCTCAGTTTCAGTTAACACCAACCGATCTGATACTTAGATGTCCGATCCCCTCTTCCTGACAACATCCAAGCCCAGTCCAGTTGGTCTTGTTCCCTGCACCGCATCGATCGATCCCGGGATCGAGTTCCCGATCCGGCGATTAAGCCACCCCTTTTATTCTTTTTGTAAATCTTGTTTACTCCATATCTTTTAATCTAAAAATCCAATTTAAAAATGTTATATATGAAAGTTGTTCAGAAAAATGTAAAGAATTTGAATATGCCATCCATGCTCATGTTTGCATCATGTAGCTTGCATTTTAGTTGTGCTTTGTTATCACCTAAATAATTATATATGGATTATGTGGGTTCTAATTTAATTAATGTCTCTATTCCATTTAATTTTGATTAGCTCACCTATGCATTGTTTAGACTTGCTAACAACATTTAAATTTGATGTGTAGAAAAATAACTTGAACCATATATTTAAATGTTGGAATCTCGGTTCTGTTTAATTTGGTTAAATTGCATCCTCTCATAATTGCCATGTCATGCATGCATTGCATCTACATGCCGGTTCTTTTGTCGTAGTAGTTAAATGCATCTTTTGCGCTTCCAGTGTCTGTTGCTTCTTCGGGAATAGGACGTTGAGTTGATGTGAGCTACGACAGGTTCTGCTACCTCTACCGGATTGCAGGCAAGGACTACTCACTTGCTATCTTTGCTTGTTTTCTGTCTCTTACTCCGCCTATCTTTTGTTCCTTGCTAGCTCTATATAACGATGCTTGTGTCCCGATCCTATTTGTATGTTTACCTTGCAGCCACAATATAGCCACACCCCCACATCCTTTTAACCTATTGTTTGTTAGCCTTGCGAGTCGTAGTGCATGCTTAGGAGTTGTTTGTGGTTTATCTCATACACTGCTAATTTTTAGATGGTATAGTTTAATTAATTGAAGACATGCTATGTGGGAGAACTTATTATAATAAAGATAAGGCACCGGCGGAAGGCCAACTATGGTGATTTGTTCTGCTAGTGTCGCCTAGGAAAAACCGTTCTTTTCCGCTTATCCAAGAATGAGCGTCCTACCCACACATGGGAAGACTTATGTAACCCCCCGCAACTTAGTACTGGATCTGCTATATTGGTTAGGGAGCCACAACTAGTTCGGGTGTTTACCATTTGGAGCATATCACAGAAGAAGCATGATGAGGATGAGTGACGCATATAGGTGTGGAGCGTTCGTTTATCGAGTGTGGAAGGAGGAGCAATCGTATGAGTGTTATCCTCCCGAAGCCGTTCTCGCAACTTTTGGGCCCGCAAAGGAGTTTCGGCCGGGCTCCCGACGTGGATCAGTGTCGGGGGGCAACCCCCGGATATGGGCAAGATGCCGATATAAGGGTTGACTAGGAGTTGACCGGATCACTGAAACCGACATAACTGTACCGGCTTACCTGGAGCTGACCGGGTCAAGACTAACCGACATACTGATATGTCGGTCCATGCAAGTTATATGTCGGATCTTTCTCTGTTCTTCTTGTGTGCAGGGAAGGCAAAACCGAGTTACAGGGTATTCAGCATGCCTATGCCGGATAAGGAGGCTTACTCGGGCCATGGTCAAGGCTCGCGTCTTGTCCCTACAATCACGGGGTAGGGCGCCGAGCCACTTGCATGATGGGACGAGGCCACTTGACCAGAGTGATAGGCCTCCATGCCGCTGACCAAAGCGATACCAGGGAGCAGTGCGCTGGAGGAGATAGATGGGACGCGCCACGCCGCGGTGACGGAAGCAGTCAGAAGACCGGAAGTGGCTACAGTGTGGGCTACGCCAGCACTGACGCCAGCCCTAACATGTGCCCTGGGCTTCCCTTTATAAGGAGCACCAGGGGCTCCTATTACACGGACGGAACGCTGGGGACGGATTCCTACCTTACGCGTAAACACTTGAGCATTTCCCTCGTAGCCAGTAGAGAGCCAGTGAGTTCCACCGAGACTCGGTAGAAGCTTAGATCGTGCAGTTCTTCCCTCACAGCTCAAGGAGCAAGCTTGTAAATCTTTGGTAGTTCATATATATCGATCAGATAGGCAGGAGTAGGGGTGTTATCTGCTCACGAGAGCCCCGAACCTGGGTAAACCGCGTGTGTTGTGTTCTTTGTGTGCGTATTCTTGCGTACAAGCCCTCCCCGGGTGCCTCCAGCGTCCATCGGCCCCACAACTCAAGCCATCCTATGGCATCTGCCGTGACACCACCACGACAATCAGTCTCAGATAGGTGGCTCTCTATCCAATGTAGTAGTGATGGGGAAGGTCGTGTTGAGATACCTAAATGCCTTTGTGGCATGTGGTTGATTGAACGTGTATGGTTACATTTGGGCACCCCTGCAGGGTTAAATCTTTTCGAAAAGTCGTGTCCGCGGTTATGGATGACTTGGGTAATGTGCTGGCTAAAAAGATCATAGACATCACCGTACTCTTAAATAGTAAATTTGCATAGTAAATAGCCTTACTCGAATAATAATATGATTAAAACTTGATCAACGAGTGAGTGCCCGGACTTCTTCCTCGTGGGTCTCTGATACGATGGAGTTGTATTAGGGCGGGTATTGTTTGGTGAGTAGAATATGTTCTTCGAGCTAGCGCTCTCTTTCCTTATTCTAAATAGACAAAAGTTGTAGCGTGTCTCTATAAATTGTTAGTGCGGCTTGACGCCGCCTCAATCGCTAACCCTCTTTTCCCGGAATTCAAGTTTTGATATCTTGTGAGTATTCCTTGCCAGTACTTCTACTAGTACTGACCCCTTCGGGGCTGCTATTCCAATGCAGCCGACAGGTTTGAAGTCTAACGACGTTAGCTTGGAATCCCTCCGGCTTGGCCTGGGCAGGGTTATGGTGTCTTCGTTAATCTTCAGGACTCTTAGTCCAATTTGAATCTTGTCCGTACCCGGACACTTTTTCGCTTCCGTTGTTATTGTATCTTAGTAATGTATCTTTTGTATTCTTGACTCGGTGAGTCGTTGTTGTATATATGCTCTTTTGTGGGTTCCATCGTGAACTATTGAAATGATCATCACAATTCCACCCGCATAACGTGTGTGTTGCGACGTGCACGTTATGCCTGGTTGACGTCCTAGGATCATTATTATGCGGATTTGGCAGGAATCGTTCAAGTCTACATAGTACCGATCCCGGGGCGTTACAGCCCCGCAATGTCCTCGCCCCATCCCCGACCACCACACCTAGTCATGGTCATAGCCGCCACCGTCAATACCTATGCCGCGCCTCCCCGCCCCGCCCCAGCCTCGACCGCCGCCGTCCATCCCTGCGCCAACCACGCCCCAGCCATCGACGGTGGCTGCCGTCGCCGCCCTTTTCGACGCGCGCGAGGGGTCACGAGGCGGCCTCTTCTTCGACGGCTTCTTCGCCACGGAGGACAACGCCTCGGCCACGGAGAATTTGGCCCGACGGCGCCGCCATAGGAGCGGCGGCTCGCGCTCGATTCCGGCTGATATGGACGGCGCGAGGCCTGGGAGGATGGCGTCGGGGGTCGCGGAGGTGGGGGCCACCTTCGGGCGGCGCGCCGGAGGCGCACCGGCGACCCAAGGCGGTGGTGGTCAGGACCGGAGATGGCGAAGGTCCCGGCCGTTGCCTTCCCGCCATGGTTGAGGCTGACGTGGCACTTATGCCAATCCGTTTGGGTCATTGGCTTCCAATACCAATATATGCCAATTCTTGGCCAAATTATGGGTAGTGACCCAAAAAAATTGGTTGGGGACCACTTATGGGTAAGCTGTTGGAGCTGTTTTTTTGCTCTCAATACCCAAAAAAACAGTTTTTGGGTATTGAGGCAAGATATGGGTAAGCTCTTGGAGATGCTCTCACAGCATCTCCTTAACCGGCCGTTCAGCAAAACTCACGACGGTGATCATCGAGGTGACGCATCCAATTTGGACTCGAGAACACACCACGATCGGAATCGGAGATAGTCACCGACTCCTCATGGTGCACCGCCACGCACGCTATAAACAGGACGGCCTCAACGTGTCTTTGCAAGCGAAAGAAACAAGTCGAATATCCAACAATGGCTCGTAGTACGTCGGTGTGGATGATGTCGATGTTCGTGGCAGCATTGCTTCTGGTGATCCCAGCTACGGCCACGGAAGACGGCAACCCCGGCACTGTGATCGGCATCGACCTCGGCACCACCTACTCGTGCATCGGCGTCTACCGGAACGGCTACTTCGAGATAATCGCCAATGACCAGGGTAACCGTATCACCCCCTCCTGGGTCGCCTTCACCGACGGCGGCGAGCGGCTCATCGACGAGGCCGCCAAAAACCAGGCGGCCGCAAAACCCGAACGCACCATCTACGACGCGAAGCGCCTTATCGGCTGGGGCTTCACCGATGACGTATTGATGTGGTGTAGCGGGACATCAAGCTGCTGCCATACTCCGTCGTCGATCGGAAGGGAAAGCCGCACGTTTAGGTGGAGGTGAAGGACGGCGACGGGCGCATGTTCAGCCCCGAGGAGATCAGCGCCATGGTTCTTACCAAGATGAAGGAGACCACGGAAGCCTACCTCGGGGAGAAGGTGACCGACGCTGTGGTCACCGTGCCGGCCTACTTCAACGACGCGCAACGCCAGGCCACCAAGGACGCCGGCGTCATCGCGGGGCTCAACGTCCTCCGGGTCTTCAACGAGCCCACCGCAGCAGCAATCGCCTACGGCATCGATGAGAAGGGACCCGAGAAAAACGTGCTGGTTTTCGACCTCGGCGGCGGCACCTTCGATGTCAGCGTGCTGTCCATCGACAATGGCGTGTTCGAGGTCCTGGCGACCAACGGAGACACCCACCTCGGCGGCGAGGTTTTCGACCAACGCCTGATGGACTACTTCATCAAGCTCATCAAGCGAAAGCACGGCCGGGAAATCACCGGTGACGCGCGCGATGGGGAAGCTGCGCCGGGAGTGCGAGCGTGCCAAGCGTGCGCTCAGCAACCAGCACCAGGTGCGCGTGGAGATCGAGTCTCTCTTCGACGGCGTCGACTTCTCGGAGCCGCTCACCAGGGGGCGGTTCGAGGAGCCCAATAGAGACCTCTTCCGGAAGACGATGCTGCTGGTAAAGAAGGCCATGGCGGATGCCAGGCTCAGCAAGGCTGACATCGATGAGATCGTGCTCGTGGGCGGCAGATTCTGAAGGTGCAGCAGCTCCTCAAGGAGTACTTCAACGGCAAGGAGCCCAGCAAGGGGGTGAATCCCGACGAGGCTGTCGCGTACGGCGCCGCCGTGCAGGGCTTCATCGTGGGTGGACGCGTCGACGAAACAACCAAAACCCTGACACTACTCGACGTCACGCCGCTTACGCTAGGCATGGAGACGGTGGGCGGTGTGATGACGAAGCTGATCCCGAGGAACACGGTGGTACCAACGAAGAAGACGCAGGTGTTCACGATGTACCAGGACAAGCAGACGACGGTGTCCATAAGGGTGTACGAGGCGAGAGGAGCATGACCAAGGACAACAGGCTCTTGGGCAAGTTTGATCTCTCCGGAATTCCACCGGCTCTGAGGGGCACACCGCAGATCGAGAGGTGACATTCGAGGTGGACGTGAATGGCATCCTACACGTCAGGGCGGCGGACAAGGGCACCGGCAAGTCGGAGAAGATCACCATCACCAACAATAATCGGCATAGCCCAGAGGATGTTGAAGATATTAGGAAATTTCCACATGATTTAATCCTTAAAAGTAGTAGATAAAACATGACTAATAAAACAATCTAGAGAGTACGCAAATAGCAATTCTAGAGAGTACGCAAATAGCAATTCTACACAGATTTCTACAAACACTATACGAAGCATGATATCTAGTTGAACACAGATGAACAGATGAGCACGTACGGGGTGTTGGAGGAAGACCCGTTGGCGCCGTCGGTGTTCACGTCACCGAAGATGTCGTTGACGTCGGGGAAGTAGTCTTCGTTGGGGAAAAAGTCGTCGGCGTCCGTGTTGACAAAGAGGTCAGTAGTCGCGCGGTAGCGCTCCCCAAAAACCTTATCGCCCCTCTCCCGTACAGGATCACGAGAGGCGGGGTTCCGGAGGCCTACTGTCCCATCCTTCGGTGCACGCCGCAGAACGGGATGGAGAAGTCTTGATCGGTGGCGCAAAGCTCGAGAACCAGGAGGCAGGCGTGGCTGTTGTGTATATCTCTGGAGAGGAGCGACCTCTCTTTTATAGGCACAGAGGAGAAGGCGAACAGGCTGCGTGGAAGATGAAACGAAGAGACAGAAAACGAACTGAATAGGAAGCACTCAGGTTCGAATTAATTGTCCACTAAGCAAAACGTTTCAGCTTCCGCGTACCCGTTCGTATTCCAATCATGCGTGGCG
The DNA here is from genome assembly GCA_012064385.1 of Puccinellia tenuiflora. NCBI lineage: Eukaryota > Viridiplantae > Streptophyta > Magnoliopsida > Poales > Poaceae > Puccinellia > Puccinellia tenuiflora. The sequence goes on along the minus strand of QRDG01000621.1, from coordinate 838,016 downwards.
CGTGACAAAAATATATTCATCGACTCGGCTCATTCACGCAACCCGCGGTGCGTCGTGACGTGTCGTGACGAGGCGAGGCGTGGAGAGGCGGGCAGCGGAGGAGGAGCGGGCGTGTGGCTCTCTCTTATTCTCTCCCTTTTCTATGCCTCATACTAATGGTAGAAAGGCTCACCTTATAAGCTGGTGAAACTCTCTCCCAACTGGCGGTATGGGACTAAACATTTTGTCCCACCTCTTCCATGCATGAATGGGCCACATGGGCCTCTAGGATTTCCAGGAATTATTGGATTAGTTAAAATGGCCGGTTGTTTGGGCCAAAATTCCAACAATCCCCCACCAGATCCTAGAGGCACATAGAGTTTGCCTTAGGTTCTTAAACATTGTTTATATACCGGTACTGTAGTGGAGACTGTTAAGTTGCACTTCCACCTAGAACTTCATGTTACACTAGTTTGCAACTTGAGCAGTGGACTGTGCCTTGAACTGCAAGTTTTCTGCGAATCTAGCTTCACACAAAGTCTTGACCGATACAGGGCTGCCGTGGGACTTCCCCGCGGGTGGAGCTTATACGTCATACTCCAGGGCCTTTCATGAGTTTATTAGAGAGCACCCAACTCTCATAGACTGCGATGTTTGACAGTCAGGCTCATATAGGTGTGTTTCTTAAAAGATGTTTTGCAGGACAACATCTCCTCTTTTAAAATAAAAGACTCTTGGAACACATTACGATATACATCAACATATAGTGGTATTATATAAAGTAAGGATACTCTTCTCTTAGTTGATCAACAGCTTGTCTCCCAATTCTACTTCACGGGATCTCCGATCACATAGAGTGGGTTGCCACTGCAAACAACTCATACCGTGGGTCTCATACCCATCTCCTTCGGTGCATTATCTATCACATTGCGTGATAGATCCTTTGTGAAGGGATCTGCCAAATTTTTAGATGTTTGGATATAATCCAATGCAATAACTCCGGAGTTCTTCATTTTTCTGACAGATTTCAGTCTCCTCTTCACATGCCTTGATGACTTCATATTATCCTTAGAACTGTTAACCTTGATGATCACAGTTTGATTATCACAGTTCATTAGGATGGCGGGTATTGGTTTCTCAACCACAGGTAAGTCCATCAAAAGCTCACGAAGCCACTCTCCTTCAACAGTGGCAGTGTCTAGTATTGTGAGTCTGCTTCCATAGTTGACCTTGTTAAGATGATCTGCTTGCAAGACTTCCAGGAAACAGCACCACCACCAAGTGTAAACACATAACCACTTGTGGCCTTAATCTCATCAGCATCAGATATCCAATTTGAATCACTATAACCCTCCAGTACCCTCGGGTACCCGGTATAGTGAATACCATAACTCGCAGTGCCTTTCAAATAGCGCATAACTCTCTCAAGAGCATGCCAATGATCATCTCCCGGATTTGAAAGAAACCGGCTCAGTTTACTTACAACAAAAGAGATGTCAGGCCTCGTGGCGCTAGCCAAATACATAAGCGACCCAATAATCTGCGAGTATCTCAATTGATCTCTAGCAATTTGTCGATTCTTTCGAAGCAACACACTAGGATCATACGGTGTTGGAGAAGGCTTGCAGTTGCTATACCCAAAACGACTCAAGACCTTGTCCACGTAGTGGGATTGAAGCAGTGTAATCCCACAGTAGTCATCTCTCAACAGTTTAATGTTTAAGATAACACCAGCTACTCCTAGATCCTTCATCTCAAAACAACGAGATAAGAAATCCTTGACCTCCTTAATCACGTTAAGGTTGGTACCAAATATCAGTATGTCATCGACGTACAGACACAAAATAACTCCCTCGCCCCCACCATGGCGATAGTACACACATTTGTCAGCTTCGTTTATAACAAAGCCTTCGGCAGTTAACATTCTTTCAAACTTTTCATGCCACTGCTTAGGGGCTTGCTTGAGACCATATAGCGACTTCAATAACTTGCACACCTTTCCTTCCTGACCATGTACTACAAATCCATCTGGCTGCTCCATGTAAATTTCCTCTTCCAGCTCTCCATTTAGGAAAGCCGTCTTAACGTCCATTTGATGAACGAGAAGACCGTGTGAGGCAGCCAATGATAGTAGCACACGAATGGTGGTCAGTCTGGAAACAGGTGAGTAAGTATCAAAGAAGTCCTCACCTTCCTTTTGGATATAACCCTTGGCCACAAGCCGTGCCTTGTACTTTTCGATAGTACCATCAGGCCTAAGCTTCTTCTTGAACACCCACTTACATCCTACAGGTTTGCACCCATAAGGACGATCAGTGATCTCCCAGGTACCATTAGCCAAAATGGAATCCATCTCGCTACGGATAGTATCCTTCCAATAGTCAGCATCAGAAGATGCATAAGCTTCTGAAATAGTCCTGGGGGTGTCATCCACGAGGTACACAATAAAATCATCACCAAAAGACTTTGCGGTCCTCTGTCTCTTGCTCCTTTTAGGAGTTTCATTGTCATCCTCCAAAGGATTATCATGGTGTTCCATCGGAATGGTGGGTTCAGGAATTGTAACTAATTCCTGAATAGACGTGCTAGGCATCTCCTGATTTGATGAACTAGACTTATCCTTCATGGGAAAGATATCCTCAAAGAAAGTCGCATCATTCGACTCCATTATTGTACCAACATGCATGTCGGATACCTCAGATTTTACTATCAGAAATCTATAGCCAATGCTATGAAATGCATAGCCCAGAAAAACACAATCCACAGTTTTCGGTCCAAGCTTCCGCTTCTTGGGAATTGGTATATTGACTTTCGCCAAACAACCCCAAGTCCGTAAGTAAGAGAGCTTTAACCTTTTGTTCTCCCATTCCTCGAATGGTGTTATCTCTTTGTTCTTTGTGGGAACTCGGTTTAGGACATGACACGCAGTCAATATCGCCTCCCCACACCATGCCTTGGACAGACCCGAAGTGTCTAACATGGCATTAACCAAATCAGTCACAGTTTGGTTCTTTCTTTCGGCCACCCCGTTTGATTGGGTGAATAGGGAGGCGTCCTCTCATGGATTATACCATGTTCCGCACAAAAAGAATCAAATTCATTGGAAAAATACTCTCCACCACGATCAGACCTAAGTCTCTTGATCTTTCAATCGAGTTGGTTTTCTGCTTCAGCTTTATAGATTTTGAAGAAATGAAAAGCTTCATCTTTTGATTTAAGGAGATACACGTAACAATATCTAGTGGAGTCATCCATCAACGTCATGAAATATTTCTTTCCACCTTTTGTCAACAAGCCATTCATCTCACAGAGATCTGAATGTATAAGCTCTAGTGGTGCCAAATCTCTTGCCTCCACAGTCGTATGAGACTTGCCTGGTTGCTTTGCTTGAACACATACTTGACACTTAGAGCCTTTAACAGTAGTGTAATTTGGGATTAAACTCATTTTGGCTAGCCGCGTCATACAACCAAAATTAATATGACAAAGACGTGAATGCCAGACATTTGATTCACTGGTTGTGCAAATATGATTAACAACATTATTACAAACATCTGACAAAGATAGACGGAACAAGCCTCCGCACTCATAGCCCTTACCAACAAAGGTTCCAAACTAAAACACTACAAATTTATTGGACTCAAAAGATAACTTGTAGCCATCTCGACACAGAAGAGATCCGCTAACAAGGTTCTTATTTATGGCGGGCACATGATGAACGTTCTTCAGGCGCACGATCTTCCCCGAAGTAAACTTCAGATCGACCGTACCAACACCATAAACAGAAGCATGTGACCCATTCCCCATCAGCACGGAGAAAGTCCCTGTGACCTGATAAGAAGAAAACATTGAGATATCAGCACAAACATGTACATTGGCACCCGTGTCAATCAACCATTCAGGAGACTAACATACTGAAAAGATTGTTGGAAATATACCATACCCAGCATCTTTCATTTCAGTATCTCCAATGACAACATTGGCGGTCTTGCTGCTCTTGTCGCGCTCCTCAAATCGGTTAGGGCATCTCGGAGCCCAGTGATTAGGATCACCACAGACATGGCAGGATCCCTTCTTCCTATCGGTCTTCCTCTTGAAGTTGGTAGACTGTGAGGGCTTGTTCTTTTTATCAAACTTGCCTTTGTCCTCAGACTTATTCTTGTTCTTGGGCTTGTAGGACTGGGAGTTCCTCTTTTGAACGAAGTTAGCACTTGAACCTCCCTCAAAGCCTCGAGCGCGTGCGTCTTTTGCTCTTGCCTTCTCTTCCACGTCGAGAGACCCAATGAGATCTATAACTGAAAACTCTTGTCTCTTATGCTTCAGGGAAGTAGCAAAATTCCTCCACGAGGGAGGAAGCTTGGAAATGATGCCTCCGGCAATGAAATTGTTCGGTAGGACGCACGTGAACTGCTCAAGTTCCTTAGCAATGGACTGTATCTCATGAGCCTGCTCGACAACAGAGTGCTCACCAGTCATCTTGTAGTCATAGAACTGCTCCATGACATACAATTCACTGTCTGCGTCCGAGACACCAAATTTGGCCTCGAGCGCATCCCACATACCCTTGCCCGTAGTGATGGACAAATACGGGTCAATGATTTTCTCGCCAAGAATGCTGAGAATAGCCCCTCTCAGGAGGATATCGTCTTCCTAAAAAGCATTCTCCTGTTCAGGAGAATGCACTCCTTTAGGCTTGCCTTTAGCAGCGTGGAAGCACTTCATGGTTTCAAACCACAGAGTAGCTCTTGCACGCCAATTCTTGTAATTGACGCCCACAAAAGGAGGAGGCTTTAGTGATGCAGCAAAGCCAATGGAGGAAATTTTCCTATCATAAGGTTTTTGGATTGTTGAAGATATTAGGAAATTTCCACATGATTTAATCCTTAAAAGCAGTAGATAAAACATGACTAATAAAACGTGAATTAAATAGTCATGCAATCTAACAAAGAGTACACAAATAGCAATTCTAGAGAGTACACAAATAGCAATTATACATAGATTGCTACAAACACTGTACGAAGCATGATATCTAGTAGAACACAGATGAGCACGTACGGGGTGTTGGAGGAAGACCCGTTGGCGCCGTCGGTGTTCATGTCGCCGAAGATGTCGTTGACGTCGGGGAAGTAGTCGTCGTTGGGGAAGAAGTCATCGGCGTCCGTGTTGACAAAGAGGTCAGTAGTCGCGCGGTAGCGCTCCCCAAAAACCTTATCGCCCCTACAGCAAAAACAGCCTGTAGTGATGGTTTTTATGTCTTGTAGCCACGGTTTTACCTGTTTCTACGAGATCTAGCGACGGTTCTACCACCCGTCTCATGGGCGTTGCCATAGCCTCCATCTCAAACTCATAAAGACGGTGTGGATACCCATATCTACAACTAGAGACGATCAATAGACACGATCAAATCCGCCTCTAGATAGCGGATTTGAATTCGAATCAAATCCACTTGACATGGCAAGAGTCGTCTCTAATTCAGATTGTGCCCGTCTCTAGTTCGAAATGTGAAACTTGATATCAAATATTTAGAGACGTATATCGTGTACATAGACACGTTTCTCTCGTGTCTAAGCTCAAACAATAGAGGCGGTTTTATTTCCATAGACACAGTAGCACCCGTCTCTACTTTATTGTGCCATATTGTTTTTTTGAACCTGTACTGCATCATCATATCTAGACACAGAAAGTATCCATATCTATCCACGAATATCAATACACATCAGTAAGATCATATGGCACAGATTTTGAAAGAAAAAACAATTTTACTAATATTGTTCATCCAAAACACAAATCAAATCTGTATGCTACAATGAAATAGATCTGCGAAGATTCGAACATCACAAATGCAAATCTTGACAACCAGAAATGTATTTTCTAACATATAACTATAATTCTAACTAGCATGATTCGATTTCCCGGTACATATTTTCTATTCTTGGCTTCCTGCATCAGGTGACTCTTCGGCAGTCGACATCGAATTGCTATCTGACAGCTGAACCCTCTTTCTACCAGCAACCTACGATTCAGAGAAAAAGTATTTAGTTTCTGATTCGTTGAATGTGTAAGAAAATAGGACTTTTCAAGTACGAGCATAAAAATAATTCAGTTTTCACATACCAGCTGCCTTTTAAGGTGTGGTGGTAGGCGTGATAACAGGTCATCTTCCGGATATTTCTCAGCAAGATAGGACAAGACAAATTTCATAAGATCATGTGAGCTACTAGTGCTAGTTCCAGATTCATCTCTTGACAAAGTGGAAAACCTCCCACCAAAATATTTTGATGGGGTAATTGTTGGACCCAGTCCACGGACACGACCTGGGTGGTCCTTTCCAAATACATCTTTCATAGCCTTTTCATAGTCTTCTTCGGTATGTTCATGCCCATCTAATTTCTTCTCAGCCAATTTCATGTATTCCTCATTCTACAAAAAATCATAATTAGAGGGGAATCAAAATTATAAGAAGATCAAACGGTGAAAAGTTCATGTACATGCAATTGGAAATAGTAGATAATGGGAAAGTTCATGTACAAGTTCTGATGAGGACATCCCTACTATAGATGCAACCGCAACTACTACACCACTTCCACTACAAGGGCCTATGACTAGAGCTCGTGCACGCCAACTTAATCTGCAGGTACTATCGTTTCTACGAGTTGTTCCTAATGTACATGAGAATATGATACTGCCTAAATCAAATGTGTTTGTTTCTCTCCGAAATAATGGACCTAGCATGGATGAGAAGGACAAGCCATGGAGCATGTTCGTGGCTGGAGCTGGCAGCAGGAACGCAAGTGTTGAAGATGATGCTGCAACGGAGGGAGTCTACCGCAGCCTGGAGCCATCGTAATGCCAAATGAAGTCTTGGACGAATTATACAAGTTACCACTTTATTATTTTCGTCCAAGTCCTTTTATAGGTGCTGCACCACCTTATTTTTGGGCCAGGCCCATGTATTTTCGTCATACTCCTTTGCGGGCAGTTTTTAGAGTCCGTATTGATAGGAAAAAGAGGTTTAGGCTGGATTTCGTGGCCCAACCCATGGGAGCACGAATTGCCCCTCTTTTCCCCCATAAATACAACACCTAGGGTTTCTTTTAGACTTGGGTTTTTGTTTATTCAAAGTTAGCTAGCTGTCACTGCAACTTCGCCGTACTTTGTTTCGGATCGACCGGCTACGGCGCTGTCAATAACCTCCCGGAGTTGGTGTAGCGATTGCTAAGGTGCAGCGTCCTCGCATGTTTGTAGTCAGATCATCAACGTCGACGCCACCCAAATCGATAGTATCATCTCATCGAAAGATCCGACACCTTTGCCTCTATCAAGTGGTATCAGATTTCAGGTTGATTGGTGAGATTTACAGTTTTACTAGTGTAGATTGCATCTGTTCTTCATACCTACAGTCTATGAAAAACCAAAAAAAATACAATTAGGTTAGATCCTTCCATCCTAGAACCAATCTAAACCATTGCATTTTCTTTTCAGTGCATTGCATCGTTGAGTTTACGTCTGCATCGTCGTGTCGAGTTGCTGGTCTTAGCGTCTAGTCCCGTGGAGTTTCGAGTTCTTCGCACAATTTGTCATCGCCGCTGCCGCATCAACTTGTACGCTTGCAGATCACCGCCGCCCTGCCGCTGTTCCGCCGCCAACACCATCCACCGTTGCTCGCGCATCTCCATCTACCCACAGCACCGCTCGCATCTACCACCGCTTCCACGCACCACACAGCAGCCACCATCACCTCTGTTCCACAAGCTCCCTTTGCGCCGCCACCACCACGTCCTTGCAGCGCGCCGCCTCCAAAGCCCTCGCACGAGCCTACTGATCCGCCACACCACCGAGCCGCCGCATACGCCGCCGCCACAGATTAGGGTTAGGGTTCTTGTTCTTTTGTTGTTGTTTCTTTGCAAGATTTTTGTGATCTAAAAGAGTTCTGATCAATTTCACGACCTGCTGTAAAAAAAAATGTCCGCCCGACCACAGAGACCGTCTGTGGTCTAGCGTGAGCAGATTTGTACAAAAAAAACGTTTTCCCTTCTTTCTTGCAGCTTATGTTACCGTGGTTGATCCTCCTTTTTGCTTGCTTGCTTGTTGTTGCCACGTCGTGACGTCGTTGGTGTTATAGGCTCGCGTCTCTAAAACGGTCTAGCCTAGGACCAGCACAGTACCGTCTTTGAGCGTTTATTCAACTTGCATTCCTGATTGGATCATTGCTAATCCTTGCTAAGCCTTCCTAAAGCTCCACATATTTCTACATCGTGCGTTGTGATTCTCTCCTGGCAATCACTTCATCTAATCTTCGGCGAGTTTTGACAGCGTTTGTTGCCAGTCACCTACTGCTGCTTGGTAAGAACTTGTAAGAGCTTTGCTTTTGGTTTGACGGATTACGCATTCTTTCCACCACCACCTAGTAGTTCATAGGAACATATTCTTGTGATTTGTTTCCTGTCTTCTACTAACTATGTCAGGCTCGGGTGACGAATGGGAGAGCCTGACGAACAAAGAGTTACACACTAAGTTCGCCAAGCTTGTGATGGATAACACGCAGGACATCGACAAACGACTTGGCGAGGCACTTGAAAAGATAACCGGCCTCGAGCAATCCTTTGATACCAAGCTCGATGCCAAATTCAACGAGTTGCTCGCTCGTCTTCCACCACCGCCGGCTGCTGCTCCTCGTCGTCCCGGGTATGTTGGGCACGCTCAATGTGTACCCCGTGAGCAAGGCCAAAATTCTGGAGTAGTTGCGGCTGTCGATGAGCCCTTTGATTACTACGAGGGTGAGAACGAGTAAGGAGTAGAAGTGCAGCAACAAGCACCTGGTCGGCCGCGCGCCCACATTCATAATGGTAATGCTGCACCACGCCCTCAGGTATTGCATGATGATGACCATGTTGCTAAACTGAAGTTAACGATTTCACCTTTTGAGGGTAGATATGATCCTGATGCTTATCTCACATGGGAATTAGAAACTGAACAACGTTTTGCATGCTTACATTACCCTGAAGATAGACGTGTTAGAGCTGCTGTTTGTGAATTTACTGGGTTCGCTTCTATTTGGTGGTCTGAATATTGTAGAATCAATCCTAATGTCATCCCCACCACTTGGACCTTCTTAAAAACTGCTATGCGTACTCGTTGGGTGCCTCCATATTATCAATGTGATTTGCTTCAAAAACTGCATCAGCTAAAACAAGGCAAAAATCCAGTAGAAGAATACTATCAACAATTGCAAACTGGGTTACTTAGATGTGGTGTTATGGAAGATACTGAACCTATGCTTGCACGTTTTATTGGTGGGTTAAATAAAGAAATTCAAACCATTTTGGAGTATAAGGAGTATCATACCATCACTCGTTTGTTCCATCTTGCTTGTATTGCTGAACGTGAAGTGCAGGATCGGCAAGCTTCGCGGGCTGATTTTTCTGCAGGACGGACCACATCTTTGACTGGACGTGCACGTTCTACGCGCACCATGATTCCTCCATCTACTTCCACTGCCACGCCCAACAAAGAAACGACAAGCAAAGCACCACCACCATCTTTTAAGGCTGCTCCTACTGGTTCCACACCGAGCTCTTCTTCCATGGCTTCCACAGGAAACACTAGTGAAATTCAATGTCGCCGTTGTGATGGTTGGGGTCATTACGCACGTTAATGCACAAACAAGCGCGTGATAATTGCTCGTGAAGATGGAGGATATGATTCTTCTAGTGACTATGATGAGGCGACTTTGGCCCTTATTGCACATGAGGAACAAGCCGCCAATGAGTGTCAAGAAGATGTGCAATGTATGGCGGCTGATGATGCAGATAGGTATGCTTCATTAATTGTTCAACGAGTTTTAAGTGTGCAAGTAATAAAGGCTGAACAAGACCAACGCCATAATCTTTTCCACACAAAGGGAGTTGTGAAAGAACGGTCTATACGCATCATTATTGATGGAGGGAGCTGCAACAATTTGGCGAGTATCGAGATGGTGGAGAAGCTCGCTGTCCAAACAAGACCCCATCCTCGTCCTTACTACATCCAATGGTTCAACAATAGCGGCAAGGTTAAGATCACTCGTACTGTTCATGTGCATTTTAGTATTGCTGCATATGCTGATTTTGTTGATTGTGATGTCGTCCCTATGCAAGCATGTTCTCTTTTATTGGGTAGGCCATGGCAATTTGATAAAAAATATGTACACCATGGTAGCACAAACCAGTACACTCTTGTTCATAATGATAAAAAAATTGCTTTGCTACCCATGTCTCCTGAACAAATTTTAAAAGATGATATTGCTAGAGCTAGTAAAGCGAAAAAACGGGAGCAACAAAAGAGTGAAAATCAGATTGTAGCTAAGGAATTTGTGCAGCAACAATAAGACTAATAATGTGTCACCCAACAATGTTGCCACTGAAATTAAATTGACCAATCCATGTTTGCTAGCTAGCAAGTCTGATATTACTGATTTGGATGTTAATGAATCTGTTTGCTATGCCATTGTTTGCAAAGAGGTATTGTTTTCTTTTGAGGATATGCCTCCCTCTTTGCCCCCTGTTATTTTAACATTTTGCAGGAGTTTGCAGACGTTTTTCCAAGTGCTATACCACCGGGATTACCACCCATTCGAGGAATAGAGCATCAAATTGATTTAATTCCCAGTGCATCGTTACCGAACCATGCGCCTTACCGTACCAATCCTGAGGAGACAAAAGAGATTCAACGACAAATTCAAGAACTACTCGATAAAGGTCATATTCGTGAGTCTCTTAGTCCATGTGCTGTCCTAATTATTTTGGTACCTAAGAAAGACGGTTCTTCCCGCATGTGTACTGATTGTAGGGCTATTAATAATATCACAATTCGTTATAGACACCCTATACCATGTTTGTATGATATGCTTGATGAGTTGAGTGGTTCTACCATGTTTTCTAAAGTTGATTTGCGTAGTGGTTACCACCAGATTCGAATGAAGTTAGGAGATGAATGGAAAACAGCTTTTAAAACTAAGTTCGGTTTGTATGAGTGGTTAGTCATGCCTTTTGGTTTAACTAACGCTCCTAGTACTTTCATGAGATTAATGAACGAAGTTTTACGTGCTTTCATTGGACGTTTTGTGGTGGTTTATTTTGATGATATACTCATATACAGCAGATCCTTTGAGGACCATTTGAATCATTTGCGTGCTGTTTTTGATGCCTTGCGTGCTGCGCGTTTATTTGGTAATCTTGAGAAGTGCACCTTTTGCATCGATCGAGTTTCGTTTCTTGGATATGTTGTTACAGCGCAGGGCATTGAGGTGGATCCCGCCAAGATTGAGGCGATTTCGAGTTGGCCGACTCCGCTAACGGTCACCCAAGTGAGGAGTTTCCTTGGCCTCGCCGGGTGCTACCGGCGTTTTGTGAAAGACTTTGGGTCTATTGCAGCACCGTTGAATGAGCTTACAAAGAAGGATGTGCCCTTTGTTTGGGGCGATGCACAACATGATGCGTTCATGATGTTGAAAGATAAGCTAACCCATGCTCCCCTACTCCAACTTCCTAATTTTGATAAGACTTTTGAGCTTGAATGTGATGCTAGTGGAATTGGGTTGGGAGGTCTGTTGTTACAAGAGGGAAAACCTGTTGCATACTTTAGTGAAAAATTGAGTGGGCCTAGTCTGAACTATTTATGATAAGGAATTATATGCTCTTGTTCGGACATTAGAAACTTGGCAACATTATTTATGGCCCAAAGAATTTGTTATACATTCTGATTATGAATCTTTGAAACATATTCGTAGTCAAGCCAAACTAAACCGTCGACATGCTAAGTGGGTTGAATTTATTGAGTCTTTTCCTTATGTTATCAAACACAAGAAGGGTAAATATAATGTCATTGCTGATGCTTTGTCTCGACGTTACACCATGCTTTCCCAACTTGATTTCAAAAAATTTGGGTTCGAGACCATCAAAGATTTGTACATGCATGATGCTAATTTTAAAGAAGTGGTGGAGAATTGTAAGGATGGGAGAACATGGAACAAATTCGTCCTTAGTGATGGATTTGTGTTTCGTGCTAACAAGATATGCATTCCAGCTAGCTCAGTTCGTCTTTTGTTGCTACAGGAGGCGCATGGAGGAGGACTAATGGGACACTTTGGCGTAAAGAAGACTGAGGACGTCCTAGCTGCGCATTTCTTTTGGCCAAAGATGAGACGGGATGTTGAGCGTTTTGTTGCTCGCTGCACTACTTGCCAAAAAGCTAAGTCAAGACTTCATCCTCATGGTTTATATATGCCTTTACCTGTACCTATCGTTCCGTGGGAGGATATATCCATGGACTTTGTTTTGGGTTTACCTAGAACAAAGAAGGGGAGTGATAGCATATTTGTTGTTGTGGACAGATTTTCTAAGATGGCACACTTTATACCATGTCATAAAACCGATGATGCTGCTAATATTGCTGATTTGTTCTTTCGTGAAATCATTCGCTTGCATGGTGTGCCAAATACAATTGTTTCAGATCGTGATTATAAATTTCTTGGCCACTTTTGCAGATGTTTATGGGCTAAGTTGGGGACTAAACTGCTTTTTAGTACTACATGCCACCCACAAACTGATGGACAAGCTGAAGTTGTTAATAGAACTTTGTCTACTATGCTTAGGGCTGTTTTAAAACAGAATTTCAAATTGTGAGAAGAATTTTTGCCTCATATAGAATTTGCTTATAATCGTTCGCTACATTCTACTACTATGTTGTGCCCTTTTGAGATTGTGTATGGTTTTATTTCTCGTGCACCTATTGATTTATTACCTCTTCCATCTTCGGTGCAACATAATTTCGATGCTACACAACGTGCTGAGTTGATCGTAAAGTTGCATGCCACTGTTAAACAGAACATTGAATGCATGAATGCTAAATATAAAATGTATGGAGATAAGGGAAGGAAGGAACTTATATTTGAACCTGGAGATCTTGTTTGGTTGCATTTGCGCAAAGACCGTTTTCTTGAGTTGCGCAAGTCCAAATTAATGCCTCGAGCTGATGGTCCTTTTAAGGTATTAGAGAGGATAAATGATAATGCATATAAACTTGAGTTACCTGCAGATTTTGGGGTTAGTCCCACATTTAACATTGCAGATTTGAAGCCATATTGGGGAGACAATGATGACATGGCGTCGAGGACGACTTCAATTCAAGAAGGGGAGGATGATGAGGACATCCCTACTATAGATGCAACCGCAGCTACTACACCACTTCCATTACAAGGGCCTATGACTAGAGCTCGTGCACGCCAACTTAATCAGCAAGTACTATCGTTTCTACGAGTTGTTCCTAATGTACATGAGAATATGATACTACCTAAATCAAATGTGTTTGTGGCTGAATCGAAAATAATGGACCTAGCATCGATGAGAAGGACAAGCTATGGAGCATGTTCGTGGATGGAGCTGGCAGCACGAACGCAAGTGCTGAAGATGATGCTGCCACGGAGGGAGTCTACCGCAGCCTGAAGCCATCGTAATGCCAAATGAAGTCTTGGACGAATTATACAAGTTACCACTTTATTATTTTCGTCCAAGTCCTTTTATAGGTGCTGCACCACCTTATTTTTGGGCCAGGCCCATGTATTTTCGTCATACCCCTTTGCGGGCAGTTTTTAGAGTCCGTATTGATGGGAAAAAGAGGTTTAGGCTGGATTTCGTGGCCAAACCCATGGGAGCAAGAATTGCCCCTCGTTTCCCCCATAAATACAACACCTAGGTTTCTTTTAGACTTGGGTTTTGATTAGTCAAAAGTTAGCTAGCCGTCGCTGCAACTTCGCCGTACTTCATTTGTGCCAGATCGGCTAGACAAAGACCGCTCTTCGGAACCCCGCCTTCATCTATAATCATTCATATTTGCAATATTCAGATTGCCAATCTTAGTTCTTGCTTGTTCTTCGATTGACTGCAGGAATTAGACCCTAATGGTTGGGTCGACCTGTGCTACGGCGCTGTCAATAACCTTCCGGAGTTGGTGTAGCGATTGCTAAGGCGCAGCGTCCTCGCACGTTTGTAGTCGGAGCGTCAACGTCGACGCCACCCAGATCGATAGTATCATCTCATCGAAAGATCGGACACCTTTGCCTCTATCAATCCCCAAGCTTAGACACTTGTGACTTCTTGAATATTTCAGAGGAGGGTCCATGGGGAGCCTCCCCAAGCTTAGACTATTATCCCTTCTTGATCTTCCTTCATCACCTCGCACTTGGATACTTGAAAACTTTCTTCACACAAAACTTATAGCAACTTCATCAGAGGGGTTAGTCCACAAAAACAATATCTTCCTTCAGTTACAAAGCGCATATCATAAACTTATTTTTTTATAACATTATATATTGTAACAAAAGGTCTAATTAAATCTCTCAACCTCCAAAGAACTTCACTTTGCCCGTGAAAGAAGCAATACAAAACTAAGGACATAATCTGTCAAAAACAGAACCGACTGTAAATATGAATTTTTTCAGGGTACTTTTGGACCTCAAATCATAAAATCCAAAATTAGAGAAAGGTAGAAAAAACCCTGATGCTTTCTGTCAAACATTTGCAGCCACATATGACTTTCTGTTATTTTTTGGATTTTCGAACAGTGAAGAACAGAAATCTGTTTCTGGACGGCAAACTCACCAATTAGTCTTCCTCTCTTTAGAGGCTATTCTTGGCACCAAAAACCAAAACAAAAAGATACAAGGGAGTTGTTACAAAAGCAACATCACCCAAACTCAAAGAAAACAAAAATAAACAGTAGGTAAAAATAAAATGGGTTGCCTCCCATAAGAGTTTTTCTTTAACGCCTTTTAGCTAGGCAAAAGGGCAAATTAAAGTTTGATCAATAGTGTCCACTTCAAAACCGCTCTTTGGCTGACCAATGGAATCAAAAGATTTATTTATCCTCTTCCTAGGTAAATGTTCCATCCCTATTTCAGTGGGAATTGAAATTTAATATTGCCCACTCTCATATCAATAATAGCACCAACAGTTCTAAGAAAAGGTCTTCCCAAAACAATAGGACAGGGAAGCTTAAAGTCAAGATCCATAACAATGAAATCAATGAGAACATAATTAGAATTAACCATGACAAGAACATCATCTATTTTACCCAAAGGTGTATGCGAAGTGGCATCAAGAAAATTCACATTCAAATCACAATCTTCTAGTGGTCCAAGATCAAGGGCATCATATAACCTTTTGGCATAATGAAGATACTAGAACCAAGATCACACAAAGAATTACACTCAAAATCATTAACTTGCATCTTCTAATTTCCTAGGAATAGAGAATTCACATTTAAGCCTTTCTTCCCTCACTTCAATGAGAGCATTAGTAATATGCTTTGAAAAGCCAAGTTCATTTTACTAGCATTAGGTGTTTTAGCAAACTTTTGTAAAAACTTTATAACTTCAGTAAGGTTACAATTATCAAAATCAAGATCATTGTCATCAAAAATAACAGGAGCATTGTCACCTAAAGGATCCATATTATCAAAACTAATTTCAGCATTTTTATCAACAGCAGTTTCTGTGTTGACTGAAAGTTTTGGGTTCTTTTTAGGTATGGTGTAAATTTTTCCAACTCCAACTCTTTTACCATTATCATACTTAGGTGCTGTAGATGACTCTTGAGCATTTATCATTTTAATATCCTCATTAGTATAAATAATGTAGACATTAGCAACCTTACTAATTTTAGCAATTTCAGCCTCTCTTTCTTCTCTTTCCCACCTAGCATGTAATTCGGCCAACATTCTTAATTGTTGTCAATTGTAATTTTCATGGAATTTAAAGTTTATGTTCCTTAACATCATGAGGCAAAAAAAATATTTTAAGAAAATCAACTTCATGAGAGAGATTATCAACCTTACCATAAAGATTATCAAGTTTCTCAATCTTTTCTTCAACAATTTTATTGAAAGACTTTTGTGAAGTGATAAAATCTTTAAGCATGCTTTCAAGATCAGAGGACACACCTATATTATTGTTGTAATAATTACCATAAGAATTTCCATAAGCATTACCATTATTTGGTGGATAAGGTTTATAATTATTATTCCAAAATTGTTCCTAGCTAAAAGCATTGTTGCTGAAATTATTTTTAATAAAATTAACATCAACTTGCTCCTCTTGAGCAACCAAAGAAGCTAAAGGAACATTATTTGGATCAATAGGAACTTGTTTACTAGCAAGCATAGACATAATCATATCAACCTTATCACTTAGAGAGGAGATTTCCTCGACAGAATTTACCTTCTTACCACTAGGAGCTCTCTCGGTGTGCCATTGCGAATAATTTGCCATCATTTCATCCAAGAGCTTTGTTGCAGCACCTAATGTGGTGGACATGAAGGTACCTCCAGCGGCCAAGTCCAATAGGTTCCTTGAAGAAAATTTTAATCCTGCATAAAAAGTTTGGATGACCATCCAAGTAGTCAGTCCATGTGTGGGACAATTTTTAACTAGAGATTTCATTTTCTCCCAAGCTTGAGCAACATGTTCATTAGCAAATTGTTTAAAGTTCATAATGTTACTCCTTAATTGTATTAGGTGGATAATACTTCCCAATGAAAGCATCTTTCACTAGTAGGAAAAGGCTTATAGCCACTGGGCTACCGCTGGTGAACAAACAAACACGTGCACCAGCGGTAAATACCACTGGCGAGAAATATATCTTGTTCGCCAACGGTACGACACCTACAACTGGCGAACAAGATATTGTGTTCGCCAGCGGTACCTATGTGCCCAAGCGACCAAGCGATAGAAACTACCACTGGTGAGCAATATATCATGTTCACCAGCGGTATGACACCTACCACTGGCGAACAAAGTACTGTGTTCGCCAGCGGTAGCTATGGGCGAACTAGTAGAAATAAACCTATACGGTTGTGGAGCTATCACTGGGGAACAGTTTCTCATGTGCGCCAGCGATACTGCAGGTACCCGCTGACGCACAGCGAAACACGTCCGCCAACGGTAGGGTGTGGCTTTTTTACAACCGCGCACGTGAGCCCTTATCCTCTCCCTTCCTTATCCTCTCAAGCACCAAAATCCCCAAAACCAGATCGAGCTGCACCGGCGCCACATCCTCACGCCCCCTCTTAGTACTTCACTCCTCTCCCTGATCCCCATCCTCACGCTCCCTCTCACTACTTCACTTGCTCCTCGCGATTCGTCCTGAAGCTAGGAAGCAGCTGCGGCTCGACATCTCGGTGCCCAATGTCCCTATGAGCCATGTCGAGTTGTAGAGATCCTTGCTTCGCGAGATCTCATCCGGCCGCGGCGTCATCGGGGCCGGGTGGAATTGGCGTGGACGGCGGAGTCCACGGCGGAGCAGCGGAGTCGGCCGTTTCGTGAGGGCAGCTGCTACAGGCGGAGAAGAGAGGAGCTGGCGAGGCCACCGCCGCCGCTGCCACCACCTCCCCGCCGGCCAAGTGCATCAGCGGCACCTGCGGCTCACCCTGACCCCCAATCCCTGGCGCAAAGGGAGGAGGAAGGAGAGACCAGCCCCCACAATGCGATGCGGAAGGGTCTGTCGCGGTCGGGGTCG